>CM021107.1:218842940-218912416 GCA_007115665.2 Sequoiadendron giganteum | reverse complement strand
ATAGTGTAGTACTTAATAACCATATAAGTGGTAGATGAATTAAAATTAAATTGACTTCTACAATATTGTTGTGTAACATGGATGGATCATGTTTTGAGTACATAATTAAATTGTAAAGACGCCTAATATTTTAGAATGCTCTGGAAGATAAAAAAATTGCTATTGTCATACTTGGTAATTTTTGCATAAAATGTTATTGAAAAGTGGTGTTGGTTACCTTCACTTCTAGGGACTTCCAAGAGAAAGCTCAATCCTAGGGGGGAGAGTGTAAGACCCCATCCTGTGTGGCCTTATTAGTCATTAATGGTTCATGTCCTATATTCTTTATGTTGGATGATATGCATTAGAGATTGTTGTTTCAATACATCAATTTGCTTATATTTTGGTTTTCTAACTAACTAATGAGTGGTTTTTGTGATTTTATGTGATAGCTAGATGAGTTTTATCCCTGATCTACATAAGTATGCAACTATCAAGATGGTTCGTTGATAGTAATATCATTATATATTAATGGATTTCATCATGTTAGGTGATTTTATATTATGAGTGTGAGTAAGTGTGAATATAAAGGTAATGATTGACATTCAATATTTAGTTGTGGTAATATTCATTATAGGTTAAATAGATTATGGATAAGTGGTGATATTTTGATCAATTATTACTTGGCTCTTAAAGAGATTCTGAAATTAGGAAGAGTTAAATTATATGTTTTGTAGATTTAATTCCTTAGTCGGTTACCATTAGAAGGTTTTTTTCATATGCTATCTGTTTCAAATACTTATAATAAATACTGACACCTCCTTCTAGTTGAGTAGGTAGGTTAAAATTGGCCACAATTGATGAAGGGGGTCACATAGCTATTTCCCTTATGTCATTCTTGAAAATTTATTGTATTGTCAAGGATATGTATTCAACCTTGTTTTGTATGGGTCAAGTACATGTGGGAGATGTTGTTTGTTAAACTCTTGAGTCACCCCCTTAAATGTCATTATTTATTTTAGGCTTTCTAATGTTTTTATCTGGTTTAATTGTTTAAAAGTTTCCCTAGGTGGTAGGTCTATAGATTAGGGATATTTTTACTTTATCAAATCACTTAAATAAAGTTTATAACCCACTCTTATTGCCCACTTATGAAAAGCAAAATTTGTGTTAGTTGGGTAGTTGGGAAGTTAGTTTCCCTTTTCCCTTCTATATATTCCTTCCTTTTGGAAGGAGAAGGGGATTCCTTTTTTTGGCTTGGCTTATTCTTTTTGCTTTGAATTCTCTGTTGTGATGATGCTTCTCTCTTTTTCTCTTACCTTCCTCTTGTTTTGGATGCTTTCTCATATTTTGGGGAGGAGAAATCTTGGTTTGGAATGGAAGGAAGAGGGTTTGAGGAGGAGAGGCTTCCACAAGATGGTTGATATCTTTGGTAAGATCTTTCCTTGTTATACCTTTGTTGATAAGTAGATGGATGGTTGTGTTGTTTAATTCATTTGTGAAAATTTGGGTTGAATCCCTTGTATTTATGACTATGTGTTATACATTGGGAATCTCTTGTCTTGGGGAATGGTTATTTTTTGTACAACTGGTTGTATAGATGAATTTTATGGGGTATGAGATTATTAAGTGGTCCTTGTGAATAGTAGTTATGTGTGTGGGAAAGTGACTCATGAGCTTAGGGGTGGATTGATTATCAATCATATGGTTGGGAGGAGAGATTTTGGCCATGTTTTTTTTGTTGACATTCCTTTTTAGGTACTCGAGTGAAGAAAGAAGGTTGCCTCCAAATTTAATCCATCTTACAATCCTTAAGGAAGATTCTTGTGAGCCTTGTGGGTTTTACAAAGTTCTAATAACAAGGGAGAACCATGAGATTAAGTTTCATTTTTTGTACCTTTCTTGTTCTTGGGGAGTAAAATTAGTAATGTTAATTTGGGCTATGGTGTACTTGGTGGTGTTGGGGAAATAAAAAAAGGGGAAAAAGTTGTTTTAGTTTTATCATATGATTGGGTAGAAAGTATATCACTATGTGATTCTCATGTTTGTAAGAATATTGGGTGTTGATAATCATGTTAGTATTACCTTCAAGAGAAATAAGTTGTATGGTTACTAAAGGCTCTTAGTTGTAATTGGTCTCAGAGGCAAAAGTGTAAGAGATAAATTTTCTTAGAATTGCACAAAAAATTACTATATACACTCAGTACATGATTGGGTGTTAAGGACAATCCTTTTTTAAAAAAATTAGTGAAAAGCTTTTAAGTACACAATTATTTTTGTATTTATGTCTAAGATAAATGAATTTTGTACCACCAACTTTGAATATATTACCTCATTCTAGCCTATCCTAAATGAGCTAAAGTCTTGTGTCTTAATTTCTCTAACTTACTTGAGAAAATATAAATGGAAGAATTAAAGTTGTTGGGTTTTAAGTTAGCTATCTTATTTTCTTATGGAAAATTAAAATACATGCTTGTATGTAGGGATCAAAGGAGGGGGCTCATGAATGTGCTTTTTACAATTGAAAGACAAACAAATATTTATTCCATAGTATGATTAATTTGGATTTTATCCTATTAGAAAGGATATGGTGTATTCTTGTAATAGTTAAAATTAGATAAAGACTTGATTAAACTCTATTAAATCACTTAAATAAATTTTATAACTCACTCATATTCCCCACTCGTGAAAGTGGCAAAATTTGGGTTAGTTGGATAGTTGGGAAGTTAGTTGCCCTTTTTCCTTCTATATATTCCTTCCTTTTGGAAAGAGAAGGGGGTTCCTCTTTTTTTTTTGGCTTATTATTTTTGCTTTGGCTTCTCTCTTCTGATTATGATTCTCTCTTTTTCTCTTACCTTGCTCTTGTTTTGGATGCTTTCTCATCTTTTGGGGAGGAGAACTCTTGGTGTGGAATCAAAGGAAGAGGGTTTAAGGAGGAGAGGCTTCCACAAGATGGTTGATATATTTGGTAAGATCTTCCCTTGTTATATATTTGCTGATATGTAGATGGATGGTTGTGGTGTTTAATACATTTGTAAAAATTTGGGTTGAATCCCTTGTATTTATGACTAGGTGTTATGCATTGGGAATCTCTTGTCTTGGGGAATGATTATTTGTGTACAAATGGTTGTATAGATGAATTTTATGGGGTATGAGATTTTTAAGTGGTCTTTGTGAATAATAGTTATGTGTGTGGGAAAGGGAAGAGCTATGTGACCTGAGAGCTTGGGGGTGAATTGATTATCAATCCTATGGTTGGGAGGAGAGATTTTTGCCATTTTTTTTTGTTGACATTCATTTTCAAGTACTCAAGTGAAGTAAGAAGGTTGCCTCCAAATTAAATCCATATTACAATCCTTAAGTAAGATACTTGTGAGCCTTGTGGGTTTTACGAAGTGCTAATAGCAAGGGAAAACTGTGAGATTAAGTTTCATTTAGTGTACCTTTCTTGTTCTTGGGGAGTAAAATTATTAATGTTAATTAGGGATATGGTGTACTTGGTGGTGTTGGGGAAATAAAAAGGGGGTAAAAGTTATAGCTTCTTCATATGATTGGGTGTAAAGTATATAACTATGCGCTTCTCATGTTTTCAAGCACTGTCAAGTGTTGATAATCATGTTTTTGATAAGGAAAAGCAAGTTTTGAAGGGGGCTCAAAAAATTGTACAACGAAAGAAAGCTGCTAAAGAGAGACACAAAATCACCAGTAGCCCAAAAAAGTCAAAAATGTTGACAAAAGAAAACACTAGATAAACCATCGGCAAACCAACAACAAAACTTCAATGTAGAAGGTTGAACAACCAAAAACTACAAAAAATTATCAAGAACGTTTGTTGAGTCCATATTACTAGAGCTGAACCTATCATGCATCTCTACCACTTCCTCAAGTTCCTAGAATGAAATGGCTGCCCTTTTCTTAGTCTTGCTCCTCATACGCAGGCAAGGTCCAACATCGACATTCTTCTCCACGCGTGTGCCAATATCCACATCCTTCTCTACCAAGTTCATATAGTTAATCTCAGCTATAGCCTCCTCATTTTCGCCCACCTGTCCAAGTTCTTATCAATCCAATTGATGAATTTCTCATTCAATAAAGATAAGCCATGTGCACTAGAATTTAGGGACTGGTTGCTTATTCTTACCACAACTTGCAAGTAATTTATAATCTTGTTCATTCTATCCTCCATATCCACAACCCGCTCCTCATTCATCCTATGAATTACATTTTCCAAATTAGTTAGCCTCTCCTCATGGTTTTTTCCAAGTTTGTCAACATCCACAGTTAACTTATTGAGGATCACATTCATAGTTTTGACCTTATCTCTCACCGACCATTCCATTTGATTGCATTTCACCAAAGCCACACAAACATCTCACCAATCTTTAGCCTAGTATTAAGTTCCTTAACCTCCAAAAAGAGCCATTTCACAAGAGAGAGAAGGTTTCTAGTGTCGTCCTCCATCATTCTACAAAAATGATCCATATTGATCTCCTCCCAATTTATCAACACTAAAGAAGGAACATTAGTATTCTCATAGAGGTCCCTCTGATCCTCACCCTTTCCATCCAAATCCTCCTCCAAAAGAGAGTCTTCAACATCAATTACCTCAATTTTCACCCTATGTTTCTCATAGATTTTGGTTGACTTCGCCAAGAACTCAAGCTGCCTAGCCTTGTCTTCAGCCTGCTTAACCTGCTCATCACTCTTGTAAACAAGGGTCTCCACACTGCCATGGCTAGGAAGAGCCATCCCAAAATTCACAAAGCCCTCACCTTCCAAAACATTATATGCCATAGCCTACTCATTTCCCTCCTCAACATTCCCCTGAAACCCCTTGACACAAGGAAGAGGGGTCTCCTCCACACCTTTTACCCCAACTTTCCCTGACTTAAGAGAACACTTCTCCTTCTTAGGACCCCCTTCCTTCCCCTTCAAACTATTTTTAATAGTAGGAGCAACAACCTCCTTCATTTCAATATTTGTCTCATAGCCCTTCAACCAGTACATTGAGGCCTCCAAATCATCCTCTGACTTCCACTCAAACTCCAATGACTCCTCATCTTCAAAATTTTCCTCCTCATAGTCATCGTCCCACTCCTCTACCGACCCACTAGTATCATAACCATACATAATGCCCTTCTTTTTACCAACAAAAGAGAGCTTAGGAATCTTAGGTAACAACTTCAGTTTAATGTGTTCAATTATAAGTTTCATAAGGCCTTCATGAAGAATTTCCTTACTGGGGTTATTTTTGTGAGCATCAATACTGGTTTCCATAGAAAAAAACAAGTAATAGGGGAACAAAACCAAATTGTTGTGACAGAAATGATCAAGCAACATAAAATTATAGTCATAAATCATAGAGTACCTTCCCTCCAACATGAATAATTTCATAATCATGAGGGTAACATCTCTCTAGAGTGGTTTGATTGATTTTTGATCATATCCTCTAGTACCAATGTACCTAAGCCTTTGTTGCTCCTTGCCATTGAAAAAATTAGCTAAGGTAATCTTCAACGCAACTCAATCCCAATTAAACTTATTTCCCTTAGTTGGTAAACCAATAATCTCAACAATGAAATCCTCAGTGATATTGATCTCCACACCTTGGTAGCGCAAAAATCTGTTGTTCCAACCATTCACAAAGGCCTCCATCACTGAATCAGATCCATGAAGATTGAGAATATAGGGGAAAACACCACCCTTTTCCAAGTATTCCCAAATGATATCATTCCCAGTGAATTCTTCACAAGAAAGTGGTTCAACTCTGTAGTGATCTCCTCCCATTTCCACTGTAAACAACCTACTCACAGCCTTCACCTTGTTCTTCTACACAAAAGGGGTTAAATAAAAAATCTAAAAGAAAAACCAAATAACACCCACAATCCATGTAAGCCTGACACTCTAAGTACAACCAACCATAAAATCCCAAACCATGACCTAGTAATCAGAAGATATGAAATAATTAAATGAGCAAGCTCTAAACTCAAAGTTCAAAAACCAAAGGAAGAGGAAATAAAATAACTTATCTCCCCATGTATCGCTACCATGACATGGAATTTTGTCATTATTAGAAATAATCTAAAGATTAAACAAAATGGCATCATAAGAGTACCAATAATTATGAGAAATTACTCCCAAATTGGCGAACCCATCAGCAATAGAGTTAGCCTCCCGAAAAACATGAGTAATTTTAATCTCAACAAAGGATTCAATAATGGAAAGGGTGTTTTCAATTAAATGAGTAATAGACCAAGATGATGGACTTAGCTTAAGGAGAAAATTTATGATATTGAGGGAGTCCCCTTCTAACCAAAGCCTAGTAACCCCAACTTCTTTAGCGAGTAAAAGGCCATGATAGGCTATTGTTACCTTTGCATAGTTGTTTATTTGGGTTCCCAAAGGGAGTGCCACCATAGAGAAAAACCTACCATTCTCATCACATAACACTCCCCCACAACTAGCAGGTCCCGAATTCCCATTAGTAGCAACATCAAAGTTAACTTTAAACCAACCCTGAGAGGGGGCTTTCCATCGAAACCCCTTCCCTAGAAGCCTTAATCTTCTTCACTAGGATAGAAAGATCACAAGAGAGGTTCCATGGATTCCCCACCATCAAATCATAATTAGAAACCACAACCTTAGGGTCTGAAGTAAGAAGAACCAAACATTCAGAAATAAAATTTTCCTTTATTGCCTCATAGATTTTGAAAGCAAGCCTTGAGGGATGAAGCTCCAGTAGATGAAACACATGGTTATTTCACTCCTTCCAAAATCCCCAAGCCAGTTGTAGAAAAATAAGAGAGCATAACATTGAGAGAGCTAGATTTTGAGAAGGTGTCACTCATTGAAACCAAAGATCCGAGATAGAAGCAGGAAAAACCCAAGATAAGTTCCACCTCTGAAAAATATGATCCCAAATATCCCAAGTGAAAATACATCCAACTAGAAGATGAAAAACATCCTCAACAACCTCTTTGCACAAAAAAACATCTATTGGGCAAAGAAATACCCCTTCTCGAGAGATTGTTGAGGGTCAAGATTTTATCTTGACAAAGAAGCCAGAAGAAGATATTGATTTTAGGCAAAATCTTCAGGTTCCACAAACACCCCCAAAAGGGAGAAGGACCTAAGATCTGAGTCTAAAAATAAAAGGCCGAGGACATCAAAAACTAGCCAGTAGAAGAATGCACACCATAAAGTCACGAGGGGAAGAGGCTAGGATGTGAATCAAGGATAAGAATTGATACAGAGGTTCAAGATCCACCAGTAGAATTTGGCAAATAAATGAATAGGTGACTAAAAATTTTAGTCACAACAACTAAAAATAACTAAATTCTACTCATTTTTTACAACTCGGCTATAAATGAGTAAATAAATGACTAATTTGGTTGTTGACCAAAAAATTATTTAGTCACATAAATAAAAATGACTAGATAGTTAGTCATCAAATCGAAAGTAAAAAAAAATTAAAAAATGATTTGGCCAAATATTGGCGTGATGTATTCATGCACGTGATGTATTTGCACGATTATTCACATTCATTGTAGATTCATTCATCTTGCTTGACTTTACTTTATTCGTTCATTGTAGACCTTGCTTCATTCATTAGCCTCGCATGAGGCATTTTGATTAGTAGCTACTTGCATGGGCGATAAGGATTCAGAGAGGACCTAGAGACTTTTGAGTGCAAGGGCAAGGAATTTGGAGTTTTTGCAATGAATTTGAATTCGACGATGCCCTCTATAGTGAAACTTGATTTGGAACACCCTCTGTAGAAAATTTAGAGGTAATTCGAAACCCTCATTACAGTAAACAAATTTTTTGAAATGCTCATTACAATCTATTGCTCTTAATAATGTTATACTACTCTTAATAACGTTCTTTTACAATCTTTCCATTGTTCTAATTCATAATGTGCTTGAGCTAAATATAATAAAATTTGGATGTCAGTGCCAAACTAGAATTTACTCAAACAATTTTGATACATTTTCATTGCAAGCACAAACTATCCTTGTGAAAAGTAAACATGTGCTAGATGTACCCACACATCAAGCATTTGAAAAAAGATGTTTCCTGTTGTAGCTTCTTGTACCTATGTAAAAATTTCCTTTGCAATATCAAATTGACCCCTTTTAGCTAGCACAATGGCTACATCATTTGTAGCATAAACATTTCCTGGTCTATGTGCCAACACTTTACAATACAGTTATCTAGTCTTCTCAAGGTGTTGTGCCTCCACCTTTGGATCCCTCCTCTCATTGCGAAAAGATACAAAATAATTCCAATTTCCAAGTGAAATGCCAACATAAGAATTCTTTGCATCTTATTCACTTTGTGTAGCTTTAATTGTTTCTTTGCTTTAAGCTAGTCATCTATTTTCGGTTCTATTTTTCCAAGCATAGATAAAGCATTTGATGAGATTTTATCCACCTTAAGTACATCCCCAATCAATTCTAGGCTTAGTTGGATCTCATTCTGAGCCTGATCTATGGCTGCAAGATGTAGATATGCATCCACATAATTAAGAAACTTGAACAATATTAGCTTGTATAAAAGTTTTTTTTTCCAATATCATGTAGCTGTTCAAACAACGTAGCAAAATTAAATAGTGTTGTGACTGTATCCCATGGTAACTCAAGTGAAACACCACCTTCTTCTAGTCGATGGAAGAATTTTATATCCTTAAAGAGCACAGGAAAAACTAAAAAATTAGCATTGGGGCTTTTATTTATGAATTCAACCCAAATGCCATTTCCTAATGCCTCCATAAAAGTTTGTTCAGCCAACTCTAGTTCATCACACTCAAAATGAAGAACCCCAATTTTGTTTAACAATTGAATGGGTGCATATTCTCTGTTCTTCTTCAGAAGAGACTTTGGCATCTTAAGAGAATCTAAGGCTGCACTGGGTTCTGACGACATTAATAACTCACCCATCTTGATAAATGTATGGGCATCAAGTGGATCTATGTGAGTTGCCTTTATTAGTGTTGATGCCAAAAGTTGGCAAGGTAACAACCCTCTGTGGGAAACACAGTTTTAGGGGGGACCTATTGCACCAAACTGAGTAACCTCCAGATTTTTAAAGAAGTCGACTTCTTCTATAACTGGGGTTTTGAATGGGAAACGAAAGCAAATATAAAATAAAAGATCTAACTAAGGCGATACGCCAATATTTAGATTCAAATCATGATAGACCTATCTTGTAGATGTGGTCTAAGGCCCTGCTAAGCAATCTACTATGCCTGAAATGACAACTATCAAGGATAAAGACTCGAATGATTTATTACATAACATAAAATCATTTGGATAGAGTTTTACTGAACATAAAGAGTCGAAGACATGGTTCTAAATCAACATTGCATTCAAATCATTAAAGTTGCAAATAAAACTATTCAGAAACAACATAGTATAATGTTATCAATAGTTAAGAAAAAGAAAGGCCAAATTACAAGGGAACAGTCTATGAGTCTTTAGAGTTATCTAACAAAAAAAAGCCCTGGTGTCTCCTAAAATCTTCTATAGATATTCAGAACTAGCAAATAGATTTTTTTCCTTCTGTCAAGAGAATTCTCTTCTCCCCCCTCTAGACCTCTCTCTCAAGAGAGAAGTAGTATATATAGCCAAGAGAATCCACCACCTTGAAGGTCTGTAACATAAAATGATTCCCCATCATGAATCATAATGCTTGCAACAATGATTCATCGCGACCGTTGCAATAGAAAGATTCCTAAGCATGAACCTAGTCGCTTGCTAGTCAAGTGCATTCCCTACAAATGATGGTTGTGGTCCCGCTCTACCCTATGCAAACAAGTATCACATCAAGTGAAAACTAGTTGAGCACGTGGCACAATATGGTAGCCAGATGTTCACATCACTCCTTTCTTTTATTTAATCGTGCTGAGGGGTACGTGGTGGCATTTCGCAACCTGAAAATCATCCTCCCCATCCTTTGATGAGATCTTGCAATGAGGAGACATGTGGTAGTGTTCTTTGTTTTTGGCATCACTTGAGGGGACCACTTGAGTTTATGTAAGTGCATGATATGTGCTAGGAAGTCGAGGCTCGAAAGAGAAGAGAAGGCAACCTTTTCTTTTGCAAGCGATTTGGCGACACGTGGCGGCTCTGAATCAGAGAACACTGAAAGACAAAGCTGAAGGTCATTTGATTTATCGGTCAAGGTTAGAAGCAAGGCAAAACATCAAAACAATCCGAAGGGAGCATGGGATATATTAAATATCCACAACTTTTGGCGACTACAAGGGGTGTTTCGCCTATTGAACGGTGAATCCAAAATTCTCTGGTTTAAAGACTAGAGCCTTATTCATTGGGTGTTGGAGTTAGAGCTTAGAAAGAGCACCCTACAAGGGCAGCCAGTCAGTCTCGAAAGGATTTGATATGGCATGCAAGATCCTGTGTGCTTCGTGCAGGTCAATCACCTCTTTATAGGATATCACTGAACATATTCCCAACCCGTCCTCAAGCTGGAAAAGTAGCCACGTGATCTAATTAATTAAATCTTCAATGTCCTCATTCGTAGGAGGTTGGCTGAAATTATAGAAAACTAATAAGTCTTGCTTCCTCTCCTCAATTTTGGCTGCAATCTACTCATTGCTAGCCACTGATTCATTTGGAAGAAAAGGAGAGGGCAAGCCCATCTGGGCTAGTTGGGAAAGGCTTGCCTGAATGTCATCCATAGTTCACCCCAATGTAATCGAACATCTTTGAGCATGAAGAATGGCCTCTTGATAGTGGATAAACCTCTTTGCAACCTCAACAATTGTCCTTCGATCCTTGATCCCTACTCATTCCAGATTTTCGCTTGGCACTGTATATAGCTTTTCTAGCAACTCCTTTGCTTCAGGGACCTTTTCCTCTATGAATTGTGGGAATTACTCCATTGTGCTATGAACCTCCTTGCATAAATCTGTCACCTCAGCCATGAATCAGAGTGTAGGCTGGAGGTTCGGGCACAAGGCCCTTACTCTTTCCCAACAGGAAGCGTACAGTTTTTGGGTTACTGATCCGAGGTCTGATTGTGGAGCAAGGGTTTGAACGATCTTTTTTAAGAGATTAATTTTTGCATCTCTCATCCTAATTTCTTGTTTTAACCCTACAAGTTGTTCTACGGTAGAGGTGGGCTTCTCCTCTAGGTCCTTTTGTGTGGCTAGCCACCTTTCCTCAGCTTGATTTCAGGTTGCAGACTCTTGATCTAGCGAGAGCTTGAACTTTCTGAGATCTTCTTGAAATCGAGCTTGTACGCTTGCTTGGCCTGCTTCCTTTTGTCATACTATCTACTCTAGATGGTCATTCAGCTGTTGTAATTCTTTGATATTTCGCTGCACCTCTTCCTCCGACTGGGCCAACCTATTGGATAATTCTTGATTTTGTTGTTACAGATCAACTATCTGACCCAACTCCTGGGTTTGGAATTTATCGAGCTCTCTTTGTAGGCTAGCTTGTTCAGCCTGCATATTCTATGTGAGACACACCTTTTTATCTTCCTACGCCTTTTCCTTGCTCAGTGCAATTTCTAGTCTTTCTTTGACGATTTTGAGCTTGTCCTCCAGCTTTTTCAATTTGCGCCTAGAATTAACGAAGTCAGTAGTCACCACCTGTTTCGTTTCCTCCATTAGCTTGACCTTATCCTGTGGTCGGGCAACACACAAGTCCAGTCCGATAACATGGATGTCTAAAGTCATCAGGTTACATTTCTCCCTATGGTTTGATAACATTTGGATGCAGGGTTGCGAAATGCAACGATTATTGAGCTTCATTAAAAATTGCATGGATTGTGGGTTCTGCTGGCCTTCTGGCATCCTTTTCTTATCACTTTTGGATTTAAAGAGCTTGATCCTGCTTTATTGTATCGCTCTGAGATAAGAATTGAGTCGACAACCTGATTCATTCACCTGCAAAAGGGGTGCTAGGAGGGACAACGAAAGGAAAAGAGAGGCGGGTGACCTTTGATTTTTTCTTCTTTGGAAGGGCTACCATTTGTGGAGAGAAAGGAGGAATATTCCACATCCTAGGGGATGATGGCATGGAGGGGCTCATGCAAAAAGGTGGGGGTGAAGGAGATATACCAAGCTCTAATGCCTGCGAAGGTTGAGTTAGAATCGACTCTGATGATGCAATAGGGACAACAGCTTCGGGAACCAATGGGGTGAAAGACATGGAGGCAAATGAGGAGGCAGATGGGGTGGCTGAAGGGAATGCGACTAGTGGAGGGGCGGTGTGAGGGGGTGTAAAAACCATCTGTCAGATATGAGAGGAAAGGGGAAAAACTCCCACAGTCATTACAAAGGGGACAAAGAAAGATGGGTTTAAACCCGGACCGATGGATGTCGCACGGGTTGTAGAGGAAACAAGAGATTGTGATCCAAGAAAAGAGGGAGAGAAAGATACCTGAGCAATCATTTTCATCTCTGATTCTTGGCCAATTACAACCTCTTATGGATCAACTCTGAAAGAGGTATCAGTGCACTGTCTTTTAGTCTATGGAGGGTTTTCCAAATCTACCACTTGTGTCGGCTACTATGTTGCTCTGAGGTTAGCCATGCTATCGGTTGAGATTGTGCTGACCCTGATTTTGAAACATTCACTGGTACACTCCTCCTAATTATTGTACCAGGTTGCATCGCTGCCTTCTACTTTTGCTTCCCTTTGTCAGAGTGTTGTGGGACATCCTCAAGGTCTGGCCCCTCTGCATCACTTGCATCAGAGTCTAAATGATTTCAGTTCCAGAGGGTGTGAAATTTATCATCAGTTTCAAAAACTGAGTCATCTTGGAAAAGGGCGTCAAGATTCTTAATCTCCTAGTGGTAGATCCATAAGTCATGTATCTTCTCTGGCTTCCAACTATGCTCCTTTATCAAGCTATTTCAGAGGATAATACTTATATGGAATTTTTCATCAACCTTTCCTCTGACGAGATAGAAACTGAGCCATGGTGGCCTTCAATTATTCGTTGCCATGAGCACTAAGTTCACCCAGAACTTGCTATCATCTTCAGTCATATTTCTCCATGCTTCCCTGTATGGTTGAGGGCTATGCTTCACCTTAATAAATGTGTTGCATAAGTCATCTTTGGGGTTGTAGTACCATTTATCACAAATAAAGACCAACCCGAGGTGTTCCAACTTAGCCTCAAGTAGCTCTGTTGATTTCCTCTTCACCATGATTATTGTCTTGTAGCTCATAGGGCAATTGAAAAGCACTTTCTTCTTCTTCTTCAGGTCTGAGAAAAAATTCTAGTCCATAACAGTCATCTTTCGGAAAACCTCCAGGGCTAACACCCGATCGGTGGGGGATTCAGGGAGATAGATTGACTCTTCGCAAAAGCCATGCCCTCGGACACATGTGAAATATTCACCAAGGAACCAGTCGCACTTTGGGAATAGGGTTTGCATCTAGCTGGTTTGATCGCCTGATAGGCAATAATAGTCACCCTCCTCACTTAGGTCAAGCAAAAATAGATCTAGGAATTTCTCTGAAAATGCATAATAATCATACGTGGAACAGAGGATGGGAGTCCATACCTAAACCGGTTTCCAATGCTTTCTCTCATCAAATATTTCCAACTCCATTTTTTCCTTGAAGAAATCAGGGTTTTGATGTAGAAACATATAGGCAAGAAGAGATGGATACCTGAATTTACCCATAGTCTCGAACTCGCCAACCTATTTCTTCATGTCCTTGATAATCATTTCTGCAAAATCATACCAAAAAGGTTCCTTCTGTCTCTTGAGTTGCAAACATAGACCCAACTGAGCCTTAGACACAATCTCATCATTATCAAAGCTACACACAAATGCTACCATAGAGAAGGAATCCCTCATGTCCGACAGTTGGTAGTTGACATGATGATTTGGGTTCTTCCATGGAGCCTTGCTATCCTGGGGCCTTTCGGTCTCGACGTTATAGAAGTTGAGAGCATCCCTCCTAGTCCTCCAAAATTTAGAACCCTTTTTTTGGCTGAAGATCTCCATCGGTCGCTCTCTAGTTCCTGTTTCGGGAACGCACAACATGTGTCTGAGAGCCTCTGCAGTTAGCACCACTCATAACTTCCTTCCTTCAATGGAATCAATCGCCGAATTGAAGCATCAAATGCTTTCATGAATTATCTCTAGGCAGTGGGGTACATAGGGTACCATGTACTAGGGAAGTCTGCATTGCCATTGCTTCAATGGTAGTTGGTGTTCTTGGGATTTATTCATCCTGGAGAAAGAAGCTTCCCTTAAACCCTTAGGATTAGTATTGAGGACAGGGTCATAGATATTATCCCACTCTTCCTTTATCAGACTAGCATCTCTAACTATGCCCTTCTTAGCCAGCCATGAGCAGGGCAATTCTGGTTTCTTTGGGATTCCAGGCTTAGCATATGACTATTTCTACTTGAAGATATTGACCATAGGTGCGCTGATTATTGCGTCAGCTAAGCTTTGAGATGCCTAGCCTGATTAATTTATGTGTGGGTTCTGGGCCTACTTTAGGGACATCAGATGCCATTCTCTTATGAACCTCTTGAATTTTCATTATTTGTTCTTTAGCAACTTTATGCTTCAAAATCCTCTCAGCAGTTTCTGTATTCAAAATTTCTTCCTGCTTTTAAAACAATCGAATGAAATATTCCTGCTTTTTTGTCCTTCTCTGAGGGGTAGATGGAGGTTGCTTTTTCCTACATTAAATTTGGCATGTACTGTCAACCCTTAGGTTTATGTGAAGCAAAATACCTACTATTTTGAAAGATCAAGGCTCCATGATGACTCGAAGTACTCGCAACCCTTGACGTGATTTTTCTTGGAAATTGAGTTGGTGATTTGAAAGCAAGTTAGGCATTGTGTGCCATGGTAATTATTATCCCAAACGGAATGATGATGCCAAAGCAGGCGATAACCATAACATAGATCTATATCTTTTCTTGGGCTTTGAGGAACACTTAGAAAGATGACACCTCATCGTCTAGTTGAACAGGCTACTGTCGTCTTCTGCCATTGGCTTTGTGCTAATTAATTAACATACTTGCATCAAATCATATATGTGATCGCAACTTGGTGCAAACTTTGAGTGAGCCTTGGTGTAAAATTTGAGGTAGTACTTGCCTAACCTCATGCTTATGGTATGTGAATTACCACGCCTATCGCTATTGCTTCTATAAATAGGTGTCTAGTTAGTAGGGAGATTATCTTAGCAAGTCTTAGCAGAATCAACATTAGGCAATTGGCTTAGCAAGTAGTAATTGGAGTCTACGCAGTTTGAATTTAGACACTTTCTGTAGGATTTCTGCCTAACAGTCGTATAACATCTGGTGCCATGGACACCCCCATTAGGCTAACCTCCCATAAACCACAAATGATCTTTTTGGGGGAGATTTCAACTAGGCGTTTAGAAAGGATGATGAAGAATAAACATTCTTTGGCCATCATAGCTATGAAGTGGGTCCTTGGTCGCGACTGCCTTGAATACAAGGATAAGTATAGGGTAAACGCTGACATGAGATCTCACTTTGTGGAATCACTACTTGAAATCCAAGTTCCCAAATCGGTTATCATTTGATTGGTGAAAGCAGTGTTTCCAAAGAAGTACCTGAATGGCCTTAGAGAGGCATTGGCACATGTTGCATTTGGCAAGATACTAGCTGGGAGAGATTTCCTTCGGTTCATCGAAGAGGATGCGGTCATCCCATGGCTACCAATTCTAAGTGGCTTTTACCTTCAGTCACAAGAAATTCACTGCCAGAAGGCTTTTCGTGCCTGCTACTTTCTGCTTCAGATCTACAATGTGGTGCCATTCTTCAATATTGACTAGTATACTGACTTTAGGAGCCTGGTGTTCCCTCCACCACTTGCCAATGCTTCTTTGAATGACACTGCTAATGTGGATGAGGATGAGGTGGTATCTGGTTCTACTGATGTGGTTGAGGATGAGGTGGTACTTGGTTTTGCTGATGCCATTTTCCCTGCCGAAGACTAAAAATATTCTTTTCTTGCTTCCTTGAGACAAATCTTGTTAATTTTTGTATATAACTAGACAAGGGCATCATAGCATATATATAAATACATACTCCTCTAAACACGTGGCCTTTGAGCCATTTTGTTGTTTGTAATTTTTGAAGTACATAAATATGATGAATACGTAGCTTTTATTTAATATCTTTGTCCTGCTGCATGAATTATTTCTTTGGGTATTCTTTGTTATTCTCTACATCGCATTTATAAATTATTGTTGTATCATTGACTAGGAAGACCGATCGAACAAAAGAACAAAGAATAAAATAAACACGCTAATTACATATTTACATGGTAGGATTGCCTGAACGAGCCTTTAGAATTTCAAAGTGAATTCTTTTAATGGGAAACCCTTGACGATTTTCTTTCTTCGCTTCCCATGTTGAAAGCCTTGTCTCGCTCATTCTAGATTATTACGAACAAATTCCTCATGTTGGTTAGTTCTTGATTTATGTTTGTGGAGATTGGCACATAGGTGGATACCTCCATTTTTCTTTTGGAGCAGAATGTGGTCGATAACCCAAACACTAGGTTCGGTCGAAAAGGAAAGTTGCTTCAACATTAACCTTGCCGACCTTTGTTGACTTATTAGTGCTTCAATATTGAGACTCACTAGCCCTTTTGTTTGGTGAGTTGATTTGGTATCTTTTGTTGTTATTGCGGGATGAATGATGTCAGGATCATATCTTTTGAGTTTGTCATACAACCAAGTAGATAACCAATCACTTTTCTTTGAAAAATGTATGCACCTTTCTTTTCCTTGATATGGGACATTTTTTTGGAGTCGAAGATTGTTTACCCTTCTATTTAGACCATCTGTACAATTATCTTCTTTTGTTGAGGGCTTTCTCTTATTATTTCCAGTATTACAAAAAGGGGAATCCTTGGAAGTAGCCAAACCCTTTGGAAATTCATAGAATTCTTCTTGTATGTCTTGCTCATCGTCGCTTGATGCGAATCTTTCTATCCTTTGGTTGGTAACTTCTTCCAACTACAAACTGATCTAGGTGATGGGTCTATTGTTGTCAAGTACTTTCCAGTTCTTCCCATCATCTTTATTTGCGAGTTGAAGTGTTAATTCCCCAGACCGTTGGTTTTGCATCACATCGGGCGCTAGTTTAGATTGGGGTCTAACTTTGGCCATATCTTTTATACCATCATTTTGTTCTTGAGGAACAACTTGAATATTGTAGCTTCCAAAGATCTTAATTAGGTCCCATACCTTTTCTCCAGATGATCCCATACAAACATTGCTTGTAGACTCGATATCCGGGGCTTGATTTATGATCAGTTCAGGAACTCTGAACAAATCCATGTCCTGTTTCTTTACTAATCCCATACCTATTATGAAGCCTTTATTTCCCATCCTGTCGCTAGAACAAGACAATTGGGATCGAAAAGGCCTGATTATCTTTTCGCTACTCAGGGAAGTCAGGTCTATGATTTCTGCACCACTCTCACATTCTGCACCTTTGAAGTGTGGCAACCATAGTCCGATTGTCAAAATTCTTTCAGGTTTTTGTGTCACCTTTGGGATAGCTTTATCTTCATCATAAATGACAGGTTTCTAGTCCAGTGGCATGATAATTGTTGAAAGGGTTCTTGTCAATGAATTCCCTTAGAAGAACTTCTTCTTGATCAGTCTGATCCCCCGTGATCTCTTCATCCTCAAGAAGCTCGGTGTAATGCATTTCCTCCTTAGTGATAGAAGTATGGGCGGACTCAAATATTATCTTAGCTTCATCCACAACATGTTTTGAATGTAGAGGTACAGACACTAGCTTCATTTTTACCTCGTGCTTGGTCCTTATAATCAAGTGTGACCAGTCTAAAGAAAGGTATCCACCTAGTTTAGAAGTGAATTCTCTGGATAGGAATAGACCAAATATTGGGGGAATATCAATGATCACACTATCCTGCCTGACTGTGATATTCTGGTAGGCGACTAAGCTCAATGGTAGGTATTTAATGATCTATCAACCATATTCCCATCTAATTGCATGATTACTTTATTCAAAGGTTCATAGCTCAGTCCTAGGGCTTCAACTATTAGTTTGGGCATGACTGTGGTGTTGGATCCAGAGTGGATCATGGATTTGTGTAGTAATTTCTTACTCACAACAAGGGTTAAGTAGAATGGCTTCGGTTTCGAATTGACTTCACCAACTTTGAATGTCAATTTTTCTTCTTGGTCCTTAGTAGAGGTCTCTTCTATAGTATTTGTGAGAACTTTAGCTAGAGGTGACCGACTGATAGCTTCCTCCTGCAGCGACTGCTCTTTTGGTTATGTGCTTGGGTCTTCTCAAAGATCCTTTTGTAGTAATGTCTTCTGCTCCAGAATGGCTACGATTTCCCTTAGGGAAACGCTAGCGGATGACCTTTTCAATTGTTCCACTACATCAAACGGTGGTGGCCTTGGATATTATTTCCTTTTAGCCCTTGTTATAATTTCCTTTGTTGGTGGACATGGTGGTGTCACTGCGGAAGTACTAGATTCATATTCGGGGGTTTTTTTTGGCTACGAACAGACTAATTGTGGGACGACTGCTTTTCCTATGAAGTTTTCTTTAGAGCGGGTGTTGTGGTCAGATTGTACATGTGGAGCTTTGGGAGTTGGCACTTTGAATGTGAACACCGCCTCTTCTCCTTCCATCCATGAGAAAAGGGCGTGGTCGGGAGCTATATCAGTTTCTTACTCTAGAGACATTCCCTGCATTTGAGCGGTGAGTACTGCATTTTCCATTTGCGGGGAGGTGTATGCATAGTCTCCATGGTTTGACATTGCACCTTGGCTACGTTGCTTTACTACCTTCTGTTGTAGATTGCCATGTGGGCAATTTCAAGGTATATGTGAGTCACCACAAGGAAAACACCAGGGATTTCCATCATTGATCAAATTGTTTTGTCTCATAGTCAGCTCTCTGCTTGAGCTTTGGTTGGCATTTGGCAGTGAAGTGGGTACCAGTACTCTTTGACTTGTTGTTGACGCCTGAGGATTTGTACGAGCACTTCCTTGGAACTAATTTTATTGATAAGAGTGTCTTCTTCCCTGATAATTCTAATAGGTTGGCTTTGGAGGAGTGGCCTGGTTGCGCTTGATGATAGTTATCTCATTGGCCATAGCCCACAACATTTCCTTTATGTCACTCATTTCACTCTTCAAGGAGCTAGGTGCGATGCTCTAGGGCATGCTTGCATATGTGTACATCGATTGAGGAGGTGTAGCTGGTACGATGGGAGGCATTTACTGAGGGGAAATTGGCGTCTCGGGGAATATAGGCATGGTGGGCTAAGGTGGCAATTTCCCAACATCGATCAGATTATTTTTTGCCTTAATTGCAATTCTATATGAATCTAGTAGCGTGGTTCCGCTGAGTGACTAAATCATCATGGATATGTTAGGGTTGATGGACGTCAGGTAAAACATGAATGCCAAGTCAGGTGGCAGATGAATGGTAGCTTGGATTCTTTTCCAGGCTATATGAAATCATGCGTTGAAGTCTGTCAAGGCCTCATACGGGCCCGTTTGATGGTTTCTAGCTGGTGATACTGAGGAGATCTATCACCGTCATTTGAGAATCTTTCAAAAAGTGGGTCTCTGAGCTAATCGCATGTGCTGATAGAGTTAGTCGGCAGAGTCTGGTACCAATCTGATGTTTTCCCCTGAAAGAGGCAATGAGCAACCTCAACCCTATGTTTTCATCTATCACTCTGTGTACCAAACATACGTCTGCAACATCTTGGAGATGTTTGAATGGTGTTCTCGAGCCATCTTCGATAAATTTAGGAATAGACTTGAGGGAAGAGACCAGAATGGGGGCCAAAATGGCAAGCATTTCTAGAGCAACAAGGGGACTCTCGGTGTCCCAAGCCACATAATTTCAGTTGGCTATAGGCAACATAGCTGGTGGAGGGTTCAAGATTTTTCTTTAATGGGTTCTAGTTGGTATTGACCCTAATGGAGATACCAAAAAATGAGGGCTGTTTACTGTTTGGCATCTTGTAATAGGTTGATGGTTCATGTACCTGCTCAAAAGCTTAAGCATATCCTTCATGGTCCCACCAAGCGTGCCAGGAAAAAAAAACTGTTGATGCCAAAAGTTGTTAAGGTAACAACCCTCTGTGGGAAACCCAGTTTTAGGGGGGACCTGTTGCACCGAACTGAGTAGCCTTCGGATTTTTAAAGAAGTCAATTTCTTCTATAATTGGGGTTTTGAATGGGAAACATAAGAAAATATAAAATAAAATATCTAACTAAGGCGATACACCAAGATTTAGATCCAAAGCATGATAGACCTATCTTGTAGATGTGGTCTAAGGGCCCGCTAAGCAATTTGCTATGCCCGAAATGACAACTATCAAAGATAAAGACTTGAATGATTTATTCCATTACATAAAATCATTTGCATAGAGTTTTACTCAACAAAAAGAGTTGAATACATGGTTCTAAATCAACATTCCAATCAAATCATTAAAGTTGCAAATAAAACTATTCAGAAACAACACAATATAATGTTATCAATAGTTAAGAAATAGAAAGGCCAAATTACAAGGGCATAGTCTGTGAGTCATTATAGCTATCTAACAAAACAAAGGCCTGGTATCTCCTAAAATATTCTATAGATATTCTGAACTAGCAAATAGAATTTTTTCCTTCTGTCAAGAGAATTCTCTTCTCCCCCCTCCAGACCTCTCTCTCTCTCTCTCTCTCTCTCTCTCTCTCTCTCTCTCTTAGTAGTATATATATAGCCAAGAGCATCCACCACCTTGAAGGTCTGTAACAGAAAATGATTCCCCATCATGAATCATAATGTTGCAACAATGATTCATCGCGGCCATTGCAACAAAAAGATTCCCGAGCATGAACCTAGTCGCTTGCTAGTCAAGTGAATTCCCTGCAAATGATGGTAGTGGTCCCGATCTACCCTATGTAAACAAGTGTCACATCAAGTGAAAACTAGTTTAGCAAGTGGCACAATATGGCATTCAAGAGTTCGCGTCACTCCTTTCTTTTATTTAACTATGTTGAGGGGTACATGGCAACATTTCACAACCCAAAAATCATCTTCCCCATCCTTTGATGAGAGCTTGTGATGAGGAGACATGTGGCAGCATTCTTTGTTGTCAGCATCGCTTGAGGGGCCCACTTGAGTTTATGTGAGTGGAGGCTACGTGGTAGGAAGTCGGGGCCTAAAAGAGAAGAGAAGGGAAGCTTTTCTTTGGCAAGTGATTTGGCGATACGTGGCGGCTTTGAATCGGAGAATGCTGAAAGGAAAAGTCTGAGGCCATTTAATTTATTGATCAAGGTCAGAAGCAAGGAAAAACATCAAAAAAACCTGGAGGGAGCATGGGATATATTAAATATCCACACTTAGAATTTCCAATTCCTTCTCTTTTAGCCCTTGTTGAGCATATATATGGCCTACAACTTTTAATCTCTGACAATTCTCAGGGTGGATCTCCAAAACCTTTTTGAAATTTGAGAGAGAACTCTTAAGATCTCTTAGCTTCAAATGAACCTATCCACAAAATCCTTTGGCCTCTGGCTTTCCTTGATAATTGGTGTCATAATCACCTTTACTATGATAAGATCATGCAATATTATAATATGAATGGGATTTCATGAGAGGGTGGTTAGTTGAAACAAGAATTGTCTCAACCAACTGTTCCACAAGAAAATGTTGCCCTGTAGTGAATAAAAAAAGGTTTTCTAAATGATTCAATACCATTGCAAAGTATAGGTATAATTCAAAGGCTCTATGCATCTTTTCCATTCCTTCACGAACACTACCTTTTTCACTAACTATGAGAATCCTACAAGTAAAAAATGCATGAAACTGACCACAAAGATTTATGTAGAGGCAGAACATCATTTGCTAATGCCTCCATAAAATTTCATTAAGCCAACTCTAGTTCATCATGCTAAAAATGAAGAACCCCAATGTTGTTTAATAATTGAATGGGTACTTCTTCTCTTCTCTTCTTTAGAAGATACTTTGGCATCTTAAGAGAATCTAAGGCTGCACTAGGGTCTAATAATATTAATAACTCACCCATCTTGATAAATGCATGGGCATCAGGTGGATCTATGTGAGTTTCCTTTCTTAAAATTTACAAAGCCTTCTCTGCCAGCCCTTTTTGAGCATATATATGGCCTATAGCCTTTAATCTCTCACAGTTCTTAGGGTAGACCTCCACAACCTTTTCAAAATTTGAGAGAGAACTCTTAAGATCTCCTAGCTTTAATTGAACCTATCCACAAAATCCTGTGGCCTTGGACTTTCCTTGACAAGTGGTATCATAATCACCTTTACTATGATAAGATTGTACAAGATTATAATATGAATGAGATTTCATGAGAGGGTGGTCATTTGAAACAAGATTTGTCTCAAACAACTATTCCACAAGAAAATGCTTCCCTGTAGTGAAGAAAAATTGGTTTGCTAAATGATTCAATTACATTCCAGATTATGGGTATAATTCAAAGGCTCTACATATCTTTTCTATTCCTTCATGAACACTACCTTTTTCACAAACTATGAGAATCCTACAAGTAAAAAATGCACAAAACTAACCACAAAGATTTATGTATAGGAAAAACATCATTTCCTAATGCCTCCATAAAAGTTTGTTGAGCCAAATCTAGTTCATCACACTCAAAATGAA
Source organism: Sequoiadendron giganteum (assembly GCA_007115665.2). NCBI lineage: Eukaryota > Viridiplantae > Streptophyta > Pinopsida > Cupressales > Cupressaceae > Sequoiadendron > Sequoiadendron giganteum. The sequence goes on along the minus strand of CM021107.1, from coordinate 218,889,759 downwards.
GAACCCCAATGTTGTTTAACAATTGCATGGTTACTTCTTCTATGCTCTTCTTCAGAAGAGACTTTGGCATCTTAAGAGAATCTAAGGTTACACTATGGTCTGAAAATATTAATAACTCACCCATCTTGATAAATGTGTGGGCATCATATGGATCTATGTGAGTTTCCTTTCTTAAAATTTCCAAAGCGTTATCTACCTACCCTTGCTGAGCATATATATGACCTATAACTTTTAAGCTCTCACAGTTCTAAGGGTGGACCTCCAAAACCTTTTCAATATTTGAGAGAGATCTCTTAAGATCTTACAACTTCAATTGAACCTATCCAAAAAATATTATGGCCTCTGTCTTTCCTTGACAAGTGGTTTCATAATCACCTTTACTATGATAAGATCATGCAAGATTATAATATGAATGATATTTCATGAGAGGGTGGTCAGTTAAAATAAGAGTTGTCTTAGTTAACTATTCCACAAGAAAATGTTGCCCTGCAGTGAAGAAAACTTGTTTTGCTAAATGATTCAATGCCATTGTAGAGTATGGGTATAATTCAAAGGCTCTACACATATTTTCCATTCCTTCATGAACACTACCTTTTTCACTAACTGTGAGAATCCTACAAGTAAAAAATGCACAAAACTAACCACAAAGATTTATGTAGAGGTAGAACATCATTTCCTAATGCCTCCATAAAATTTTGTTGAGCCAACTCTAGTTCATCACGCTCAAAATTAAGAACCCCAATGATGTTTAACAATTGAATGGTTACTTCTTCTTTGATCTTCTTCAAAAGAGACTTTGGCATCTTAAGAGAATCTAAGGTTGCACTGGGGTTTGACGATATTAATAACTCACCCATCTTGATAAATACATGGGCATCCTGTGGATCTATGTGAGTTTCCTTTCTTAAAATTTCCAAAGCCTTCTCTACCTACCCTTGCTGAGCATATATATTCCCTACAAATTTTAAGCTCTCACAATTCTTAGGGTGGGTCTCCAAAACCTTTTCAAAATTGGAGAGAGAACTCTTAAGATCTCCTAGCTTCAATTGAACCTATCCATAGAATCTTGTGGCCTTTGGCTTTCCTTCACAAGTGGTGTCATAATCACCTTTACTATGATAAGATCATGCAATATTATAATATGAATGAGATTTCATGAGAGGGTGGTCAGTTGAAACAACAACTATCTCAGTCAACTATTCCACAAGAAAATGTTGCCCTATGAAGAAAAAATGGTTTTCTAAATGATTCAATGCCATTGCACAGTACGGGTATAATTGAAAGGCTCTATGAATTTTTTACATTCCTTCATGAACACTACCTTTTTCACTAACTGTGAGAATCCTACAATTAAAAAGTGCACAAAAATGACCACAAATATTTTTCCCCATTTCAAAGAGCAAAATTTTGAAAAAAAAAAGTGTTTAAAACTTGCAAATAAAATCAAGCTGATTTGCATGCCAAAAAAAAAATCATGAGACTATAGCTCGTTTCTTAGATATATTTTTTCCAAGCATCCATAGCTTTTTTGAAATCACCTATTTTAGGCTTTTAGCCATAGCAACAAGGTAGTGAACTATTTGACAAAATGGTTTGGTAGACATGTATGAAAAATGTGGTAGCACATAAAAGACAATGAACTTTGGAAAAAATGCCTCAAAGAAATTTTGTCTCATGCTGATGGAATGCCATGATGAATGCCATGACAAGTGAATTGTTATGGATTGTCATGGAATTCCATCACCATGAGACCACATTTATTTGAGGCATGTTTTTAACCAATTCACTATCTTGTCTATGTTATTGCTTACTATTATGATTTGATAGATTTTTTCCAAGCATACTTAGCTTGTTCAAAAGCACTTATTTTAGGCTTTTAGCCATAGCAAAAAGGCAATGAATTGTTTGCTAAAATTCTTTGGTAGACATGTATGAAAAATGTGGTAGCATAGACAAGACAATGAACTTTTTGAAAAAATGCCTCAAAGAAATGTGGTCTCATGGAATGCCATGACAAGCAAATGCAATTGACAGCTGCTCCTAGTTATTAGTTATGCAATGTGAATTCATTGCATAACTGCTTAGGTTAACTTTGTAAATACTATATTATAATTGTTTTTTTATCATCTATCAGCATCTAGTTAAACTCTCTATTTTATTTGCTCTCAATAACTCTATTGCTATGGAAATTCCTTTTAATTAAAAAAATTGTTTTTGTCTCTTAGTCTACAATTTTTTGTTGCTATGTGTAGAACATTATAGATGGATCAATGTAAAAGGTTGAAATACCATGCATTTGATGAGAGAATAGCCAATGAGAGTGACATGGACAAATATACACGTCCATGTAATGATTGTCTTGGTGGAAAGGTGAGAAAAAAAAGTTAGATTTATTGACATATGATAAGATATGGGCATAGTGGTATAAGCCCTTGGAATGCCAATTATTAAAAAGATGTGATAGAATGGCGGAGTGTGAGAGATGAAGAGGCAACAAACATAGATGAAGTGGCACCAAACATAGATTAAGAGGCAAAAATGTTTGATGAAGGGTTTGAGGTTGATAGAATGTTTAATGAAGGTCTAAACAATGATTGGCCAAGTTGATGGAGGATGCTTCAAAGACTTTGTATGCTAATTGCAGGTTAAGTCATTTGACAAAAATCCTTCAAATTCTTTACTTGCAAGTGGTGTTTGGCTGGAAAAATGAGTGTATAGATTAGTTATTGGCATTATTAAGTTCGTTGTTACCACTTGACTCCACATTGCCAACAAAACGAAGTCAATGTAGAAAGGAAATCACTAAGCTAGGTTTAGGGTATGAAAACATCCACACATGTGTGAATGGTTGTGTATTATTTCACAAGAATCTTGCAAGTGACAGTGAATGTTTGAAATGTCATGAAGCAAGGTATAGAGAAGGGTTGAAATCAGCTGTGGTTCCTTGAAAGGTTCTTTGCCACTTTTCAGCAATCCAACAATTACTCTGAATGTATCGGTGTAGAGACATTGTTGAACTTATGCAATGGCATGCCCAAAATAAGAGAATTGATGGAAAAGAATGGCATGTGCTTGATTATAAGACATGGATGGAATTTGATAACATATGGCATGATTTTTCTCAAGATCCTCATAATATAAGGTTGGGTTTGTCTCTAAATGGGGTGAAACCATTCCCATATCAAAGTACTAAATGGTCAACTTGGCTAGTGTTTTTAATAAATTATAACTTGCCTCCATGGTTAGCAACTAATCCATTTTTATTAATGCTCTCATTGATTATACTAGGAAAGAAAAGAGTGACTTCAAATATAATTGATGCTTATCTAGATCCATTAAATGATGAGCTAATGGAATTGTGGAAAGTAATTGAATCAATTCAATCATTAAGGGATGGTCATTCAATCAAATTCACTTTAAGAGCTTCCTTATTATTTATGATTCATGATCTTCCTACATATGGCACATTGTTTGGTCTCTGTGTTCATGGATACCATGGATGTCCTTCTTTCAACTTTAAGGATTTTGTAGGGCACTCAAGAAGTTTGCGTAAGTGTATTTATTGTGGAAATTGTGCTTACCTTAAAATGGATCATCCATATCGTCAACAAAAAAATGGTTCAATGGTGAAGAAGAGAATCATGAAGCACCATTACTAATAGAAGGTGATTACATTGTTGAGAATGGACAAAAAGAATGCCATTTATTGAAAATTATTGGATTGCTAGCAGTCGATATGATCCATGTAATGAAAGCGGTGTTAAAAGGTTGTGCATATTCTATAAGTTTCCATAATTTAATGATATAGCCATTAGACATATTGTTGACTTTATGTATACTAAGAAAAATATAGCCTATGCTATTATAGAGACTCTCTTTGGTGCTTTTGATACTATTTCATCACATGAAGACTTTCAAAAACTAAAGATTCATCTTGGGTTGGAAAATATGATGATGAAAAATATAGAAAACCTAGTGCTCCTTATGTTTGGACAAAGGAGAAATGTGCATAATTCTTATAGTTGATGTCTCAGACTTGCATTCCCACTGGATATGTAAGTAGTAGTATTAGAAGCCAAACTAACATTAATGGCTTAAGAGGCCTCAAGACCCATGACTATCATGTCATAATGGAGAATATTTTACCTATTGTGGTAAATATATTAAGTTTTCCAAAGGGGCCAAGAGAATAATTTGACATGTATTAGACCCTTCAAACTTTGATAGTTTGAGGGAGGAGGTTGTTGAAGTCCTTTTTCTATTGGAACGAGAATTTTTTCCAATAATCTTTAACATTTCTATGCATCTTTTGATACATCTACAATATGAACTAAAGAATTGTAGCCTGATAAGAACAAGATGGATGTATTCTATAGAACGATATATCAAGGTTTTGAAAAAAAATGTTCATACTAGGGAAAAATTGGAAGGAAGTATGTCTAAGGGATATTCAATGCAAGAGGCCATGGGATTTTTCACATAATATATGAAGGATTTTAAAAATTTCTATCGGTGTGTATGGGATGATGATGAATAAGACACAGTTGCAGGTGAAGTATTGCAAGGTAATGGATGTCGCTTGAAGCTAACACATCAAGAAAGAAGTGTGATACATTCCTATGTTCTTCAAAACAAATCTTCATTTGATAAGTGGAGCAAGTAAAAAAACCAACACAATAATTTATTTACTCAATTGCATTTACACATTTATACTATCAATCTTACTATTTGTACATTAATATTCTATGTAGAAAATATGAAGAAGACAATCAAGCTTGGATGCCACATTGACCTCAAAGGTGTAGACATCATGTTGATTTTATTGGAGGTGATTCTTTTCCAAAATTTGAAGAATGGATTGCTAATGTAGTTAGGGATGCAAAAGAAGAAGTTCAAGATATAACAACAAAGGAAAGTGAGCTTTCACAATGTCCATATTTATGGGCTACACATTTCAGCGGAATGTGGGCCTATGGTAGTCATTTAAGAGTGGAAGAAAAATACAAAGGAAAGATAAGTTGTGATTATGTTGTTATTGCTGAATTTCTTCACGAAACTGAGAATTTTTTTTATGTTGGATTCATCCAACAAATTATTCTAATTGACTATGGTGAAAATAGTCCTATATTATTAAAATGTAAGTGGATTCAACCATCTGCAGTACAATTTGATGAGTATGGATTTGTACGTGCAAATAGAAGATAATTTTTATCAGGTATAGATGACTCGTATGTTTCCCCTTTTAAAATTAACCAATAATTTCTAATTGATGATGTAAGAATCCCAAGATGGTTGTATGTCATTCAAATAGAGTCTTGTTCAAAATGAAAAATCATGGAAGTTGTTGATATAATGCCTGATGGTAAATATGTTAATTTACAAGAAACATTTGAAGAAGTGGATGAAGATGATGATGGATTGTTTGAAGAAGATATTTTGATTACCAATGAAGAGATTGGGAGAGAGAATGGATTGAATGGAACATATGAGGATGAGGAAGAAAATCAAGTAGATGCAGACACAAATTATTAAGATTTTGATCTAGTTGGCAATGTAGATGATTATGATGATGTTTTGTCAGCTTAAGAGGTTAGCTTGTCACCTAAACTTTGGTTATGTGTATGGTGTAATTTATTATTGAATGTAATAAAGATCTGAGTATAGGTATGCTTATTCACTATTGTTTTACAGATACATTTCTAAATGCAATCATTATTATTCTACTGGTACATTGTATACAAAACCTTAAATGTTCACTATTGATTTGAAGTGCATTTAAAGTTAGGTTCAATCATTCTTCTTAGTTTTATTACGTTGGTTGAAAATTCAAAATTAATTTTATTTAATTAGAATATAATTTCTTATATGTCCTATATGTTTTCTAGATGCAAACATATAATGAACATCTGTGATTTAATAATACATATAGATATATTAACATTAGGTGAAATAAGCATCCCCATTACAAAAAAAGAAATGATCTCTTAGGTCTGACTGACACTAAAAACTAAAACTGAGAGATTGCAAAATTAGAAAATTGTTCAATCTTTTGAATAAAATGATATCTAAAATACTACATTCATAATAAAATACAATGTCGCACTACTGCAATAGTCAATAGAGGTATGTGTGGAATGGAGGGACATATAGGTCAATGTACAAATTTTTACCACAATACCATGACAACCAAATATGAATACCATGGGGAGGCAGTGAGAACATGTTAACAACTAAAGTAACCCACAACCCCAAGGGGTTAACAATGACATTGCGGTACAATGGTGAACAATCACTCAAATGCTAGAATTAACCCATTGTCCTATGGGAGTTCAAAGGGGTGTGCACAGGATGGCGATACTGCTACTGCTACCTCATAGCAGTCTTGATATGACAAAGTAGTATGGCGATGAATAGTCACTCAACCCCTAGAATTAACTCATCGTCCCGTGAGAGTCCAAAGGGGTGTGCGCGGGGTGGCGATACTGCTAGCACTAACTTGCATCCATCTTGAAATGAACAAGTGGTATTGCAGTACAAGCTGTCAAAGCATTAAATGATTACACTATTCGATTTCCTAAGATCAATAGTATGTATTCAAACTCAAAATATGGGAAAATTAAAAAATATTTTGCATGAATTCACATTAATAGTGAGGTGACTGAGCTCAGTAGAAAATATTACTTGGAACTCAATGACATTTTGGAATTCATTCACAAAGCTCAGCATACCTGAGGCAAGAGAGTTCAAGCGGGAAAACTCTGTAGCTATTATTTCGTCAGGTAAGTTCACATAAACCCTCTGTAGCAAGTGTATAAGAACTAAATTTGCTTCTACAAGTAGACATTTAAAAAATCAAGAGTAAATTATTCATCATGCCACCCAAAAGAAGTCAACTTGCGAGTAAAAAGGAAGAGTCCACAATTTCTAAATCAAAGAAGAGGTCCTTGCAAAAATCCATTTTAGATGTGTTACATAATTCTGTAGACAAAGGATCCAAAAAGGTGTTTAAAGATATAGCCCATGGATGTAGAGATCCAATTATCCCTATCTCAGGGTGGAATTTTTTTTGGTACTTCTATGAAAAAAGGGTTGAGAAGATTCCAGTTTTGAATCCTTGGACCTTAGATTTGGCCAAGTTGATAGTCCCAAATGTCTTCATAGATGTTGAGTTTATTAAAGTATTGGAAAAATATTATCACCCTACTACCAGGACTATAAGAATGCCAGATGGTTCACCATTAGTGGTGCTGACTAAAGAAGCAATTATAGAGTGTTTTATGTTAAACAAGCAAGTTATCACTAAGATTGACTTGGATAGAAGTGAGGAGGATTATAAGAGATTGAGAAAAACCTACAAGAGTAATGAACTTCCTTTAACATAAAAAAGGGTGTAAACAATAGGAGGATACCTATCTCCCCCTTGTTGGCAAGAAACAATGTGAATATATTTTGGTTTTGTCATTGATAGCAACCCCAGTCAGTGATTGGATCTGTGCATCATCATTTGTTCACACCGGTAGTCGGATTGCAAACAGTTAAAGAAGAATAGAGCATCCAACAATTTTGTGTTCATCGATTCACATGAAGATTTTTTGTTAATATTTTGTGTTGCATATCTCAGGGAAGATTGATCGATGTAGTCTTTGTGTTATCCTTGAATCTCAATGCCTCGTATTGACCCATGTGCGAGTTATAAGATCTAGTTGGCTAATTCTCTACTTTATCAGTACTGGAGTCGACTTCGTGAATGTATCATGTCGCGGATGTATGGGAAGTAATTGTTCAAGTATGTTTGTGTTTGAGCATCTTTATTTGGGTCTTAGCTAAGTTGTGGCCGAATGTTTTGGATGCGCATTATACTTTACTCATGATTTGAGCCGACAATTGTAAATATTGCTATGTTCTATTGATGTTGACATATGTGCATTAATTCTTAGTTGCGAATATATATATGATATCGTTCACATCATTTTGTGGAGAGTATGAAGTGTGTTGATGTGAATTGTGAATAAGAGCATAGAAGAAGAGAGATAATGCATATTTTCACTTGTGCGTAAATGATTTGTGTTGTGAGTTTGAGCAAAACAAAGCAGAAAGTGCAGAATCAATCAGAAGGACAGAAAATTGATTGATGAGCCTAACCGAAACTATAATCAAGCATATGTAGATGCTATTACTTTAGTTCAAGCCTTTAGATGGTCTTAATCTGAATATTGTGTAAGGTAGTGAGCCTTCCTATTTTGAGCAGTGAGCTCTAGGCAATGTGCCTAAATGCAAGTGCATTCCCCATATTGTAAACTTCATTTGAGTATACTCAGATCATATTGTGGATTGGCCATCCACCGTGGTTTTTCCCCTAATAGGGTTTCCATGTAAAAATTCTTGTGTTATGGTTTTGTGATTATTTTCTACTTGTTGATGCATTTTAGTTGAATGTTACAAGTGCTTTGAAGATAAAGGTTAATAAATTTAATTAATGCACAACACTGATTCACCCCCCCTCTCAGTGTAGCTTGTTTCCAACAATTGGTATTAGAGCTAGTTCCTTAGAAGAAGTCTAACAACTTGGGGAGATCTTGGAAAGTATTTCAATGGATTCAAGCAGTCTTCAAAAACAACTTTTGGTGGCCCTAGATGATCTTGATTAGTCAAAGTCTGAAGTTCATAAATTTCAAGCAAACCTCATGGATGCAAAGAAATTCATTGAGTCTTTGAAAGACAAGATCAATAAGTCAAGAGAGAAGAGAAAGGAACTCTGTGATAAAATTAAGCAAAATGACAGTAAGAGCATTGAAGATGAAAAACTCAGTCAAGTCTTGAAGGAAAAGATAAAATAATGTGAAAAGCTTACCGGAGATAATGTTTTCCTAAAGCATGAGATGGAATCCATCATGATGAGGATGAACAATGAGCTTGAAGACAGAAAGAAGAATGAAGAGAACCTAGGACATTCCTTGAAAGAAAAATTTGAAGTATGCAGTCGATTGGACAATGAATTGGAACAATCTACAAACAATGAGGAAGTACTTGAAAAACAGATTGATGATCTCAGAGATGAATTTTCTACTACAAATGAGTACAAAGAAAAGTTTTAAAGTTAGCTCAACCAAGCTTGATGAACTAATTAGCAGTCAGAGGACAAATGGTGACAAGCGAGGTCTTGGATATGAAGAAGGAGAAAGTTCCAGATCAGGAAAAAGGAGATTCAGGCAAGGAAATCAAATGAAAAAATATGGAAGGTATCTAGTAAGGAAACCTAATGCTCAGAGATTTAATGGATATTGTTTTAGTTGCAATAAATCTGGACACATGGCTACTCAATGTAGAAGCAGGATGAATCAAAGTGCTCCATCATTCTCAGGCCAGTGTTTTAATTGCCATAAGTTTGGTCATAAGTCAAATGAATGCATGAATATGATGAAAAAATTTCATAGAGATGCCAGATGCTATACATGCAATAGACATGGCCATATTGCTAACCAGTGCAGATCAAGAGAAAATCCATGGAACAACTGGTCTAGATTAAAAAAAATTGTGCTATAACTGCAAAAAATTTGGTCACATTGCTACATTTTGTTGGAATAGAAAAGGTCTGGTAAATCAAAGGAGAAACATGTAGAAGGATGTTAAGGGAAAAGGAAAAGTCACTGCAGATGTGGTCAGGAAGAAAACGTAGAAGAAATGGGTGAAGAAGAGTCTGTCTAATGAAGAAAATACACCAACACTAGAACCTAATTCTGGTAATTCCTCTAGGAATTAGCTTCAGGCCTTTGGCCTAGGGGGAGTTGTCAAGAAAATCTCTTAACCCCCTAAAAGGTAACCAACACTGAATGTGGATAAGTTCAGTAAATGTACATATGCTCTACAAATGTTATTGAACTCATTGGAGAAATTATTATGGAGTATTGGAGATCCGCAAAAGAATCATTTGTCATAGTGCATGAAAACAGTGTAACCAGATGAGTTAGGGTAAAATCATTTATTGCGAGAAAAAGGGTTAAGTATGCGAGTGATAAAAGGTCATTTCTATCTTTCATTTGTAATAAATTTGGACACATGGCTACTCAATGTAGAAGAAGGATGAATCAAAGTGGTCCATCATTCTCAGGTCAGTGCTTTAATTGCCATAAGTTTGGTCATAAGTCAAATGAATGCACGAATATGATGAACAAATTTCATAGAGATGCCAAATGCTATACATGCAATAGACATGGCCATATTGCTAACCAGTGTAGATCAAGAGAAAATTAGTGGAACAACTGGTCTTGATAGAAAAATGTTGTGTGCTATAACTGCAACAAATTCGGTCACATTGATACATTTTGTTGGAATAGAAAAGGTCTGGTAAATCAAAGGAGAAACATGTAGAAGGATGTTAAGGGAAAAGGAAAAGTAACTGCAGATGTGGTCAGGAAGAAAATGTAGAAGAAATGGGTGAAGAAGAGTCTGTCTAATGAAGAAAATACACTAGCACTAGAACCTACTTCTGGTAATTCCTCCGAGAATTAGCTTGAGGCCTTTGGCCTGGGGGCAGTTGTCAAGAAAATATCGTAACCCCCTAACCGGTAACCAACACTGGATGTTGATAAGTTCAGTAAGTGTATATATGCTCTACAGATGTTGTTGAAGTCATTGGAGAAATTATTATGGAGTGGGTATGTGCAAGATCATGATGGGCCAAAAAGTGGTGATATGTAAGCCATATGATGGCCCATGTGGCTAACGAATTTTTTTTTACTCATAATTGATGAAACGAAAAGGGTTTTTAGAGGAGATTCTCAGCTTTCCAAAAATATAAATTATGCTTTACTTTGAATTTAATAAATAATTATTATTCATTTTCTATTAGAATTATGAATAAATTCCTGATTCATAGGCTGATTGAAAAACATCTATTTTTTTCAAACGGTATCACATTTTTTGAATCTGAAACATGCATCACATTCTACGCTTTGCATACTATAGGATTAAAAAAAAAAAATTGAATTTCATGAATTTTTTACCAAGTTAAGGTGGTTAGATAGACGTGATTTTATATTTTTTGAAAGTTGTAATAAAAAATTCATAATAATTATCTACTTGGAAAAAAATTATAAAAAAATATGCATCACATCGGGACATGAGTCCTCTACTTATATCTAAAAGCTTATAAAAAAATATTATCATTTAATTGTGGTTAGGGTGGTTAGACAAACACCTACTTCTTATTTTTACCCTGAAATTTAAATACTACTACATTGAAATTTCAAATTTTCACCAAATAGATTTTTTTTTTTTAAATAAAGGTCTAGTAGTTTAGAAACTACATTCAATTTTCTACAGATTCTATTTATACATTTTTTGGAAATGATATAGATAACTTATTCAAATATCTACATCAAGTTGTCTAACTCTGATTTTCTATCTTTTTATTGCCACTTAAGGGCCTGTTTTTTCCATGATGATCCTGCACATACCCGAGTATTCGAGGTCTGCAAAAGAATCATTTATCACAGTGCATGAAAATGGTGTAACCAGATGAGTTAGGGTAAAATAATTTATTGTGAGAAAAAGGGTTAAGTATGCGAGTGATAAAAGGTCATTTCTATCTTTCATTTGTAACATTGCATTTTGAAGAAAAGAAGTTTGGAGAGCTTTGAGGCAAACCTTAGCGAGTTGAGACAAAATTCAAGTGCGAAGAAGCTTTCAGAAATCAAACTACAATCCGACGGAAAGTATTTATTGATAAAAATCTGTGAACTTGTGAATTGGTGAATATGGCTACTTCATTGGTAGTTGAAGTTAAGGAAAAACCCCATCCCAAATTTAAATGGCATCCCTACAAGTCTATTCAGACCGACCCATTAGTAAATTTTTCATCTATTCCATATGATGTGTTGCACACAGAAGATATTAGGGCTTATATTCACACAAATATTGAAGAGCTAGGAAGCTCACAACTGCTGAATTTGTATAATAATCACATTATAGGAGAAGATTTTTGTGTGAAGCAAGAATATAAAACCCTAGAAGAAAATAAATTTACATAGATTGTTGAATTTCCCATCTTTGAAGAGTATGAATGGGTTCGTTACATCTTGATTTGAGTTCAAGATGAATTCATGTGGTTAAGCATATCCTTCAAGATTACAAAGGAGGCTATCAATGCTGTAATAGGTCTAAATTCTTTTGGTGTATTACTAATTTTGAAATCAATGAAGAATCAAACAGTCACTAATGCAACAGGTTCTAAGTATGACAAAAGAGTAATACCAATTGATGGAATTGCTAATATAGATGTCAAATTTGCATCTATGGTTATTGGGTACAAAATCTAGCATTCTAGCCAAGAGAACTTTGTGTTTGGTACAACCATTTATGCAGCCTATTAGATGATAAAGGAAAATGAAAACTATGATCTATGTGAGTTGCTATGAAGTCGGCTGATGGAAAATCTTGGGAAGATCAAGAAGGATAAGAAAAATTATTTTAAGTATGGTAACTTTCTATTATTCTTATTCTTTTACTTCATGGATGAGGTTTCAGAATTCAGAAAGGTTCATTGGCAAAAAGATAAACCGGTAACTACTCAAATCAGAGATCTCTTTCACAGATTTGCAGACATTAAGACAAAGAATTCCACTATCTGGGGGTATTTCAAAATTTTTTAGAATATGATGCAGGCCAGAGAGAGGATTCCTACTTCTATTGTAGAGAAATATAAGAATACATTTTTTTAATGGTAGATATCAACCAATGCATGATGGAAGCCATTGATCCCATAACATTTTGGATCATGTCGATGGGCTATGAAGTTGAAGAGTGCATTCTAGAAATGTATGCAAAACATTTATTGAGTAAGCCTCTACATCCATCAGAAGAGAGATTTGGTACTTATGAAGAAAAGAATATACAAGTACACAATGAACTCAGAAAGCCTATGTTAGTTAGAAGAGTTAGAAAAGAGGTGGAAGTATTAGCAAAAAGTATGGGCATACCGGCAGAAAAATTAAAAGAAGCTAGAAGAAAAAGAGAAGAAGCTCAAGCAAAAAAAGAGGCAGCAAAAACTGAATCTGCTGATCTGGCATCACCATCTGCCCAAGCTAGGTCAACTAGAAGCTTTGCATCCCTATCCACCTATGCAAAAAAGGAAATCTCTATGAAAACTCAATCTAAGTGATCCGATAAGGAAGGAAAAAGGAAGAAGGATAAAGCAAAAGGGTCTATGTGGCAGTTTCTGAAGATGAAGAAATAGAGTCTGATGAAGGAGTTAGAGAAATAAAGCATCAAGGTACAAAGGCAGCAGTAGTTGCTAAAAGCAAGCCCTCCAATGGAGATGACCAAGCAAAGAAGGCAAAAACTGACCAACTAGGTATGTCAGTTGAAGAAGTTGAAATTTTTTTGGCTAAAGATGGGAATCACAAGCCACTTTGCAAATGGTATGAATCTTTTGGTAAATTTGATTAGAGAATTCTTGAGGAGGCAACAATAAAACATTTGAATACTTTCAATAAAGTTCTTATTGAAATAATGCCCAATTTACCTAAAAGCTTATATGAGATTTTGGAGATGAGGAGAGTAAATTCTAGATCAGAAGAAGAGCAATGAGAGAAAGAATTCTTGCTGACTTGTGTCCAGGAGTATCTATGGAAGAAATGAAGTCAATACTGAATAAATCCAAGAAGGAATTCAAAAGAAAAACAAGAGTGAATAAGCTGATGATTTGTCAAACCAAAGAAGTCGTAGAAGAAACTAAACAAATTCTAAGAATTTTTTTGTTAAGCATCAAAATTGATGTTGTCCCTGAAGGAACTCATGATGTTTCATCTGGTCTGGGAGAAGAAGAAGAAGAGAAACAAGATACTGTTAAGGATACTCAGATTCCTCCTAAAGTGGACAATGTAGAAATACCTATGGAAATTGAAGATCTGGAAAGTGTATCAGTTGAGAAAGTGAAGATCCCTGAAGATAAGTCAGAACCTACAACTAAGGAAGCAATGGTTGAAGAGAAGAAAGTTGATGTGAAGGCAATTCCAGTTGAAGCAAGAGACACTGCAGAGGTAGTGAAGAAATTTTTGCTAGAACAAAAAGAAGAGCTTGATCCTAAACTGATTGAGGGTCTGATCAAGCTATCTACCTTGAGTCCAATTTAGAAAATAAAAGTAGCATCATTTTCCCAAGAAAAAGCCAGAGAAGAAATGTTGAAGTCCCATATTGAGGACAGTGAACTTCTAAATCTTGCATCTAGAGTCCTGGAAAAGATAATGCCCACTCATGTGAAAGATTCGACTGGTTCTTCCTCCGGTGAACTAAAGAAGCTCATAAAATTTGTAAGTACTCACTTCGAGTCACTTATTGATTGATGTATGCTTTGTGTTATCTATGAATCTCAGTGCCTCATATTGATCCATGTGCGAGTTAGAAGATCCGATTGGCTAATTCTCTGCTTTATCAGTATTGGAGCCGACTTCGTGAATGTATCATGTCGCAGATGTTTGGGAAGTAATTGTTCAAGTATGTTTGTGTTTGAGCATCTTTATTTGGGTCCTAGCTAATTTTTGGCCAACTGTTGTGGATGCGCATTATACTTTACTCATGGTTTGAGCCAAAAGTTGTCAATATTGTTGTGTTCTATTGATGCCAACATATGGGTGATTAATTCTTAGTTGCAGATATATATATGAGATCGTTCACATCATTTTGTGGAGAGTATGAAGTGCATTGATGTGAATAATGAATAAGAGTAGAGTAGAAGAGTGATAATGCATAGTTTCACTTATGCATAAAGGATTTGTGTTGTGAGTTTGAGCAAAACATAGCAGAAAGTGAAGAATCAGTCAAAAGGATAGAAGATTGATTGATGAGCCTAACCAGAATTGTAATCAAGCATATGTAGATGCTATTACTTTGGTTCAAGCCTTCAGATGGTATTAATCTAAATTTTTTTTTTTAAGGCAGTCAGTCTTCCTATTTTGAGTAGTGAGCTCTAGGCAATGTGCCTGAATGCAAGTGCATTCCCCATTTTGTAAACTTCATTTGAGTATACTTAGATCATATTGTGGATTGGCCATCCACCATGGTTTTTCCCCTAACAAGGTGTCCATGTAAAGATTCTTGTGTTATGGTGCTATGATTTTTTTCTTCTTGTTCATGCATTTTGGTTGAATGTTACAAGTGCTTTGAAAATAAAGGTTAATAAATTTAACTAATGACAACAGTGATTCACCGCCCCCCTCTCAATGTAGCTTGTTTCCAACACCCCTCCCAAATTGAGCCATTTTCCATATAAGACTTCTAAGTATATTTCAAAAGAACTTGTTTTTCCATGTGCCAAGTGCTTGGAATAGATGTTGAAGAGATGATGCCAACCTATCTCATGATGATAGCAATGAGGATACAAAATCTTGAAGTCAACTTTGAGTATGACTTTGCTGCTGAAATTGAGAAAGGGCTATATGAGGGATTTTTGCAAGTAAGAGAGAACTTATCTCCCATCACTTTCAAGAAATACTCTCTGCTGTGTCATTTAATATTGTACCAAAATAGAAACAGATGGACTCAAAGAATGTGTTTGGGAATGACTAATGATGAAGGGAATAGGTTACATGTACAAAATTGGTGTTACATCTGGGATATTAGATGTAAAAATAGTGATTATGTAATATTTCATGATGATTTCATAGTAAAGGTCATGGATGCTCTTGGTCATATTTAACCAAGATTTCCTAATAAAATCATGCAAGTATTAAGACCTTTAGCTTTAAATCTAGAGCAGGGACACACTCACAATTTTAGTGATGGGTTCTTCTTAGCAAACCGATCAGTAATACGGGTTTATGTTATGTGGAAAATGTTATGGTGGAGCAGGATGTTATGAAAAGACAAAAAAAGGGGACATTCCTCCATGACCTAACTCAATGTGAGGAGCTATCTGTAGGGTCTGGCACTCTTGAAGAACTACAAAACTTTTTGAAGATGCAATATTCATTGAAGTCACGAGAAGAAAGGGTCTTTGATCCTAAAGGGCATATTAATTTTATAAAGCGAAAAATTCTCACTAAAGCTGGGATTACCCATGTAATGGATTATGAAGAAGACGTAATAAGAAATTTCTTTACACCTATTGAAGTTTTTCAGAGGAAGAGGAAGTGGGAAATCATAAAGAGGCTTGATGAGGAGAAGAAGAAAAGGGAGACTAAATTCCAAGGATTCTATGTTGAAGAAAAGGATCCTATCAAAAGGATGAATGTAATAATTGACAACTTTGAAAGAATATATGTTGAGCCAAAAAAGAAACCTGAGGGTCAATATTTGAAACCCTCCAAGCTGCCCATGAAACGAAGTGGTATTGTAATCACAAAGCCCCTACCAGACACTGGCACAATAAAATCAAAGCATCCCCTGAGAAACCAAATTCTAAAAGGTAGAAGACACATGGAGTGGCCCCCTTAGTGGCATATGAAATAAGTGAAGGAGTAGGGGATACTGAAGAGGTAGGTGATGCAATTTTGAATTTTAAAGATGATGAAGTTGATCATCCACTACCTAAGCTTCCAACTAATTCTCAAAAAACTAGAAGAAAGAGTGGATGTACACGGGTATAATGATCAAGAAGTGCATGATGATGAAAGGGTGATTGTTGCCATTAGATTTATTGAAAATGATGAATTTATTCAAACTCCCAAGTTTAAGGATTTTTGGTTTAAGATAAAAATGAAAGAATTTGAGGAGAGACTCCAAATTAATAAGATGGGCACTGAGGAGTCACAACATGACCAGATTGTTGCCCTGACTCTTGAAGAACTTAGGATTAATGAAATTATTGTTAGCCCCCAAGAAGCAAGAAAATTGGTCTTAGAAAGCAGTATACTAATTATTCTTGGGATGAAGTTAAAAAATATATCAAGTAAGAATCCAAGAAGATCTCATGTTGGTTTCTGAATTCAATTTAGATGAGGGAATGAGTGGCACATGTTACAATCCAAGACTTGAAACCCTAGCCTTTTGGACAAAGAAAAAAGGAATAGAAAAACCAAGATTGCTTGATGTTTTAAAAGAAATGAGAGGGACTGCCATGGTAAAAACACTTCAAGACATATCAACATTGGAGGAAGCTACTATGAAAATGCACTCAACAATTTTTACTATGAATGTTGTTAAAGTTATGGAGCTTAGATTGGCAGAATATGAGAAAGCGGGGACTGATCTGAATGATGAAGTGAATAGGTTATTCATAGAAAATGTGAAATTGAAACAACAATTGAAGGGAATGGGTTCTTCCCAAAGCACAAATTTAATAGTATACTAGCCCCTACCATCCAAACTGATACAGGTGCAATCACTGTTGAAAAATTTAATGTGCTAAAAGAAGAAATTAAGAAGTTGAAAAAGAGTAATGAAGAAGCAAAGGAAAGAGCAAAGAGAGAAACCCTCAGGGTATTGGAATGGATCTTGTAGCATAGGGTTAAAGTAATTGTGTACAAATTGGAAAATGTGTATGAATGTTATGTCTCCTTGTCACAAGAAGTTGATTAGATAAAGTCCCAAGTACCTATATTAGACCCCTTATTGAAGAAATGACAACCTGTACATCACACCTTAATGAATTTGTGTAGAATTTCACAAAGGAGTGTTGAGGCCCTCACAGCTTTAAATCCTACTGAGAAAATGGTTCAGATGGTCACAATGAATGTCAATACATGTCTGTAAAATAGAAAAAGATCAAGGAAAGAATGGATTCATTTCACACACTAAAGCAAAAGAGAAAAAGATCAAGGAAAGAATGGATTCATTTCACATGCTAAAGTAGTGGTTCATGCCTAAGATGTTGAAATGCACAAGACAACTGAGAGTGGGGGGAAACAGTTGTATCAAATTTCTTTACTTCTAACCTTAATCAATTCCACATTAACTCAATTTGTTATTAAGTGTAAACATGAAATGAAAATAATAGAAAGTAAACACCAAAGACACCAGATTTGTGGAAAACCCAATGAGGGAAAGGCCACAATGAGGATTAGCTCATAATATATTAGTAATGCAATATCGGATATAAAGGCTCACTGCCCAGATACAAAGGCTCACTTCCTACAATAGGAATCGCTATCCAGAAGGAGGCTCACTGCTTATAGATAAAGTAAAGATAAATAAAGATCCATCACAAAGGGTTCCACACATTCACAGCTTGATCAAAAGATTGCAAACACCATCAACTCATTGCTTTCGAGAATCTAACACATCAAAGTACTGTTACCTTGATTCGCTCTTACACACTCCACTTTCACACTTTTTTGCACACTTCACTTGCTTGTCACTTCACTTTCTTCTCACACAATTCACAACATATTGACTTGCTTTTATACTATCTTCAACCATAGAAGCATTCTCCAAGGTTAGCTATACATCCTGCAATTTAAAAATTCAAATTAGGTCAGATACTCAACATTCCCATGATGGATAAGAATGAGAGAGGACCATTTACATATTTATTTAGGACCCAAACAACATCTTGGATCAATCACACACTTCCTTAATTTGATGGAAAATCTTTATGTAACATGTAGACACCAGGTCGACCAAACCTAATGAACAGACCAATGTTCTTTGAAGTACACACATCTCCAACAAGATGATCACACATGGATCACCCAACATGCTTCACCAGACATTTTAACATCTCTTAGAGACCTTTAGATACATTCGCAGCTACTACAATAATCTTCATGCAAAGAAGATTCTTCAACAACCCAACAGGACCAAGCAACAACACACATGAGCTCAAAAGAAATTCTTCTAGAGCCTGAGAACATCAGTGTAAACCATCTTCCAGATCCACAAGACCTGAACCGAAACACTAGAAGATTGTGGAGCAAAACAATTTCTCCTAGTCCACAATCAAATGGTTTTGACAAACTATTTCACACACCTGTGAACATATCTTTCATTCTCCATCGATCGAGAAGCTAAAACTTAGGATATATTATCCATTGAAGTTCATGATTAATACCACAAATCCGTATACACATAGGATCAACATAGAAGAAATGTAGAGCACATTACCAGAGCACACTAAGAACACATACACTACAAAGTTTTCATTATTTCTTAATATTCTCTAAAGTACTTGGTAAAAACACAACTGCAACTTCATAAATATAGCTCCATGTACTCTAAACACTTCTACAGTATCTCAACTATACAAGTACCATCTACAATCACACTGAACTGTGTTGACATCAATGACAACATTAATGACAACACTGCCAAGCACATCCATACTTTCAACAATCTCCCCCTTTGTCATTGATGGCAACACATGATGTGAAAAACCATCAAAGACAACATACACATTCTTTTGCTTCTTCTACTCTCTTATTCTTACAAGACTCTCTCTCCCTTTTAAAAATTTTCACATGACTTTCTCTCCCACTTTGACATCAATGGCAAAGGAAATTTTTTCCTGAAAACATTTGCCATATAAAGCTCTGATCACCCCCCCTTAGGAGTGCACCCACATCAGATACTACAACAATGAAACTCTCTATTCCCCCCAAGGAGTAGACCGCAATCATGAATCTAGACCAAAAAAGAATATGTGAATCCACTAGACTAATATACCTCCATGTGCACCCAGTTCAAGGAAGGATGGGCAGTAACCCCTAAATTTCCCTAGAATTACTCAGAAGTATCCTTTGGAAGGGCCTTAGTGAATATGACATAAAAAAATTCCTTAGTAGATACATATTCAAGTTTGACTTCATTCTGCAACACCTTCTCCCTCAAGAAGTGATACCTAATGGATATATGCTTTGTCCTAGAATGCATCACCAGAATCTTTGAAATTTTTATTACACTTGTATTGTCACAAAAGATAGAGATAGGATCATTACACATCACACATATGTCCTTCAAATTTTTCTTCATCCAAAGTACCTATGTACAGTAGGATGTTTTTGCAATATATTCAACTTCTACAATGGATAAAGAAACTGAATGATGTTTCTTACTCAACCATGAGACTAATATTCCTCCAAGGAAGAATGCACCACCACTTGTACTCTTCTGATCATCTACACAACAAGCCTAATCTACATCTGTGTAGGAATTCAATGTGAAATCAATATCCTTAGGATACCATCGTCCATAATCTGGAGTTCCCTTAAGATATTTGAATATCCTCTTCACAACTATAACATGTGCCTCTTTAGGTTCTACTTGAAATCTTGCAACCAAACATACTACATGCATGATATCCGGTCTAGTAGTAGTAAGATACAACAATCCACCAATCATAGATCTATACATGCTCTGATCAACTTTAGAAGATTCATCATCCTGACTTAGGTTACATCCGATTACCATAGGGGTACAGACCGGTTTGGAGTCATCCATTCAAAATTTCTTCAACAATTCCTTAACATACTTTTATTGTGAAATGAATATCCCCTTATCAGTTTGATTCACTTGAAGACCAAGGAAGAAATTCAACTCACCAATCATAGACATCTAAAACTCTTTTTGCATCTCCTCTGCAAAATTCTTACACATACTTTTGGTTACAAGACATAATAACCCGACCAAAATAACCCTGGACAGAATAACCCGGTCATAATAACCTAGGGAAAAAATAACCTAGGGTCATAATAACCCATGGACTGAATAACCCATGGTCAAAATAACCCATGGAAAAAATAGCCCTCGGTCATTTTAGATCAAGCTAGTAAACCAGTTGAATATACAATTACCAATAGAGGGGAAAAGTTTATTTTTCATGACAGTAATGATGAGAATCATTTTTGAATATTCTAGTTTACTAGCTAGATCTAAAATGACCATGGGTTATTTTGTCCACGGGTTATTTTGACCACGGGTTATTCTGTCCATGGGTTATTATGACCCTAGGTTATTTTTTCCTTGGGTTATTTTGGTCGAGTTATTTTTTCCAGGGTTATTTTGGTCTAGTTATTATGTCCTAATACCCATACCTTCATTTCCACCAAAGGTAATATCATCCACATATACCACAACTATCAAAATTTTGTTTCTCTCAACTTTGAAGTAAAGATTATTGTCTACAGACCCTTTTCTAAATCCTTGTTGTGTCAAGTATCTATCCAACCTTGCATACCATGCTCTAGGATCTTGTTTAAGACCATACAATTCATTTTTCAACTTGCAAACCATATTTGGTTTGTCTGACAATTGAAATCCTTTCGATTGTTCCATATACACTTCTTCTTCCAATTATCCATTAAGGAAAGAAGACTTGACATCCATCTAGTACACTTTGAAATCTTTATGAGCTGAAAATGTAAAGAACATCTGAATGGCTTCCATTCTTGCCACTAGTGAAAATTGCCCTTCAAAATCTATTCCTTCAACTAGTGAATAACCTTTGCGTACAATTCTTTGCTTTATTTCTTACCACTTCACCATCTTCATTCAGCTTATTCCTGAATACCCATTTTGAACCAATTATATTCTTATTTATTGGTCTAGGGACTAGTTCCCATGTATGATTCTTCTATATCTACTACAATTCATCTTTCATTGCTCTAACCCAACTCTCATATTTGCATGCCTCATTCACATTCATAGGTTCTATCTTTGAAAGTAAACACAATTTTACCTCAACCAATTTTCTTCTTGTCTTTACACCTTCACTTATGTCTCCAATTATCTATTCCTTCGAATGATTTCTCTGTACATATTTAGGAGTCTTAGGTGCAAGTTCTAGATTCTCCTCTTCATCACTTTGTTCTTTATCTTCCTTTTCTTCTTCTTGTATTTGGCCATAGATAGGATCATTTGGTTCAACTTCATTTATTTCTATTGGTCTAAACATAGCTTCATCAACTTTTACATTAGCACTTTCAACTATTTTCCCCAGTCTTTTATTGAAGCATCTATATGCCTTGCTATTATTTGAATATCCAAGAAAAATTCCTTCATCACATCTAGCATCAAAATTTCAAAGATTCAAATCATCTCTTTTAATGTAACATCTGCTTCCAAACACTTTAAAGTATTTAATAGTAGGATGCTTACCAATCCATAATTCATAAGGAGTCTTGGTGCTATTACCTTTGATCTGAACTCTGTTAAGAATGTAAAAAGCAGTGTGGATTGCTTCTCTCCAATATACATCAAAAATATTTGCTTCTTTCATCATTATCCTAGTAGCCTATTGAATAGTCTGGTTCTTCCTTTCTTCAACTCCATTTTGTTGGGGGTTCTAAGGGCAGGATATTGTCTCTTTATGCCATGTTCTTCACAAAATAGATTAAACTCGCCAAAAGTTAATTCTCCACCTCTATCAGACCTTAAACATTTGATTCTTAGGTTTACCTCATTCTCTACTCTTGCCCTGAACACTTTGAATCTATCAGGAACCTGAGCTTTCTCTCTAAGAAAAGTAACCCATGTCATCCTATAGTAATCATCAATCAAGAGCATAAGATACCTGTCACCATTAAGGCTTCTTGTTCTTGTAGGACAAGAGAGGTTTGTATGAATCAATTCCAAAATTTCAATAGATGATTGTTCTTTTCCCTTAAACTGCTTCTTATTTGTTTTCCTAACTAACCTTCTAAAAATTGAATTTGTAGGCTTTGTGATTCTAGGAAAATCTCTAACAACATCTTTTGAACTGATCTTGATCAGATTTTTGAAATTTGCATGTCCCATCCTCTGATGCCATAGCCAACTTTCATTAATCTTTGAAACAAAGTACTAACCATCACCACTCTTAAGTTGATAGATGTTTCCATGAGTTCTTATTCTTGCTGCTACCATAGTTTCAAACCCTTTTCTAATCTTGCAGGTGTTATCCTAAAAGAAAATCTTAAATCCTTTGCTACACATTTTACCAACACTCAAAAGATTATGCCTTAAAGCCTTAACATAATAGACGTCATTAGTAGTATGTTTTCCATCAAAACTAATTGTTCCTTTCCCAACAATCTTAGCACCAGAATCATCTCCAAACATAACTATTCCTCCATCATACTTGTCAAGTTTAGTGAACTTACTTTTATCTTCAATCATGTGATTTGAACATCCACTATCAATTACCCAATAGTCTTCATCTTGTCTAGCATGAAAAGAAGTCACCAGAGTACCTTCCATCTCATCCTTCTTGCTCTTCAGACCAGATTCCCTTCCACATCTTCCATGTTCAGCAGATACAACTTTACTTTCTAGGGCTAAAAATAAGCATTCATCTTTATCTTCCTCAAAGTTAGACTCATCATCAGAAATTCCCACATCTTCTTTAACATAATATAATTTATCGAAAGCTTCCTATCCTTTTTGTCTCTATAGTTATTATTATTATCTTTGTTCTTCTTGTTTGTAGCTCTATTTGGACATCTTGAGGCATAATGACCAATATTTCCACAACTAAAACATTTAAAGGGAAACATACCTTGGTATTTACCAGTACCTTTCTTCAATTTCCTTGTAAATTTTCCTTCCAACTCTTTTGAACTATTATCATCTGAGTCGTCTCCTATCTTCATTTCTTTAAAGGTTATTTTAGATTTCTCCTTTTCTCTTGCAAATTTACTCATCTCGAATGCAGTCAAGGTGTCAAATAGATTCTCCTTAGTAAATGTATTTGGATCATATGATTCTTCAATAGCAGAGACCTTGTCACTATGATTCTCCAGTAGGGTCATCACGATATTCTCAATTACATATTCATCTAACATGGTACCACCTTGATTCTTGATTTCATTCACTACAAGTTCAACGATCTGATAATAACTCACAATATCTTCACCTTCTTCCATTCTCAGGTTCTCAAATTTGTGTTGTTGTTAACTTCCTTGACAATTTTACTCTATCATTTCCTTCATAAATTTCTTTCAATTTTTCCCATACTTCATAAGCAGTGCCTAAAGAGATAAATTTTGTCCTTTCAGTTTTAGATAAAGAACTGAAGATAGCATTACTTTCCTTTTCATTCTCCTCATAAGCAGAAATCTCATCTTTAGAGGAAGGACCAGTGGATGGTTCAACATACTTTGTCTCTACAGCTTTCCAGGTCTTGAAACTAGGAGAGACTAGGTAACCTCTCATCTGCACTTTCCAGTCACTGTAATCAGCTCCATCAAAAATAGGGATTTGTAACTTGTGTGACATCTGACCTAACTCAAGTAATTAAGATTTTCATCGAGGAACCAGAGCTCTGATACCAATTGTTGAAATGCACAAGACAAATGAGAGGGTGGTGAATTAGTTGTATCAAATTTCTTTACTTCTAACCTTAATCAATTCCACATTAACTCAATCTTTTATTAAGTGTAAACATGAAATGAAAATAATAGAAAGTAAACACCAGAGACACCATATTTACATGGAAAACCCAATGAGGGAAAAACCACGGTGAGGATTAGCTCACAATATAGTAGTAATGCAATATTGGATGCAAAGGCTCACTGCCTATAGATAAAGTAAAGATAAATAAAGATCCACCACAAAGGGTTCCACACATTCGTAGCTTGATCAGAAGATTGTAGATGCCATCAACTCACTACTTTCAAGAATCTAACACATCAAAGTATTGTTGCCTTGATTCGCTCTTACACACTCTAATTTTCACACTTGTTTGCACACTTCACTTACTTTTCACACAATTCGTAACATCTTGACTTGCTTTTATACTATCTTCAACCCTAGAATCATTCTCCAAGGTCGGCTATACATCCTTCAATTTATAAATTCAAATTAGGTTACCTACTCAACATTCCCATGGTGGATAAGAATGAGAGAGGACCATTTACACATTTAATTAGGACCCAAACAACATCTTGGATCAATCACACACTTCCTTAATTCGATGTAAAATATTTATGTAATTTGTAGACACCAGGTTGACCAAACCTAATGAACACACCAATGATCTTTGAAGTACACACATCTCCAGCAAGATGATCACACATGGATCACCCAACATGCTTCACTAGACATTTTAACATCTCTTAGAGACCTTTAGATACATCCACAACTACTACAATAATCTTCATGCACAAAACATTCTTCAATAGTCCAACCAAACCAAATAACAACACAGGAGCTCTAGAGCAAGTCTTTCGGAGCACCAAATCACAAATACATTTTCTAGAACACTGAGAACATCAGTGTAAAGAATCTTCCATATTTACAAGATCTGAACTAGAACACTAGAAGACTACAGAGAAAAAACATATCTCCCAGACCACAAACAAACGGTTCTGACAAACCAGTTCACACACCGGTGAAAATATCTTTCATTCTCCATTGATCTAGAAGCCAAAACTCAGGATATATTATCCATTGAAGTTCATGATCAATACCACAGATCCACATAGGCATAGGATCAACACAAAAGAAATGCAGAGCACACTCAGAACACATACTCTACAAAGTCTTCATTATTTCTTAATTTTCTCAAAAGAACTTGGCAAAAACAAACTACAACTTCATAAATATAGCTCCATGTAATCTAAAAAATTCTACAATATCTCAACTATACAAGTACCATCTACAATCACATTGAACTATGTTGACATCAATGACAACATTAATGCCAACACCACCAAGCACATCCATACTTGTAACATAAGATACTAAGGGATGATGATCAACTGAAAGGCTCCAAGGATTGGATAGACGAGTTTACAAAAATTGTTCCCAACTTCCTCACTAATATACATAAGGATTTTGACATAAATATTCGCTGCCTCAATTTAACCTTGGATGGAATAATTGCACTAGATGTTGGATACTCAAAATTCATCATGGATACCAAAGGGTTATTAGGCAACATATGGAAGATTCACTTGGCCAACACAAAAAAAATCTAGGAGTACAAATGGCCTCATGATTACATGGTGTATCAATGGGAGTAGACATATCTAGCTCCCCCCAAAAAATAGGCCTTGTAGTGAAGTACCAAGCCTTGCAGATACTATCATGAAGAGAGGACCTTTCTAGATCTGAATGATCACGGGTACCTTACGATGAGTAACAGACTTATGTATCTTGCGAGTGTTGTCGACTTCAACATTTGATAAATTCTCTTCAATTATCATCTTTCATTACTTTTAAAGTTTTATGTAATCCTATAAAAACAATGAGAATTAATACTTTTTTATTTACGTTAAAAGTGGGTAACTGACATGACACTTTTTGACATGTCATTCAAGACAAAATTTTGAAATGTATTGTAAAATATTTTTGAAGATCAATAGAATGAAGTTATAATTGGTGGTCGAATTTTGGTTTCAATTGTTTGTTGAAGTGAATTAATGAATGTTATCTTTTTGTCTCTAGTTTGATCTTACCTTGTTTTTTAAATCAATATATCAAGGGTATATTTGGTTTATCAAAACACATTTGCTGTCAAACAATTCATTTTGTACTACATTTTGGTGTCAAATCTTTGGTAATTATGGTTAGTTTCATCACATTCAAATTTTGAATTATGGGAAATTATATACAGTAAATAGATTGATGGATTTTTGAATATTGAAATTAGCTCTCTTAGAAATTAATTAAAATATCTTGTCTTGAAATATCTAGAAGGATTATTTTAATTAAAGAGGATTTTATGGTTATTTTTCTAATAATGATTTTATAGTGCAACTAGCTTGCTATTTTAATTCAAGATACAAGTCATGACCAAATTCAAGCACATGCCAATAAGATGGTACTCTACTTCAAACCCTCAACCTCACTTAGTTTAGTCTACTTACATGGGGACATTAAGGAAGTTGCTAAACAATTAATATATCATTTGTTGTTTGTGAAGGAGAATCCTGTGAGATCCAATATGGTCATGGATCAATATCTGGTTTCTTTTTTGCTAATACTGAATGAGTTTAGGGTGCTACAACAACCAAGACGTTATACTTTAGAACATCAAAGTTTATAGTTATGGTGGATGATATGGATCCTCCTGTCATTCTTGATCCTTTGATTTCATTGGCCAAAGATAAGGTATTGATTTTTTCTCTCTCCTTGTACCATTTTGAATTTCAACATTATTGCAACCTTTTAAGATGTCAGATGGGCATTGCAACATTTTAAGGTTAACTCCATGTGCCATGCAATACTTGAATCATTCCTTAATTTGTGAGAGGCTTTCCATCAATCACCTCTAATATATTTCAACCATTCACTGACAATCTTTACATCATGTAGATGTTGTTGTAATGCCCCACCACGAGACCCCAAAAGAAAAAACATCTAACTAACAATTATGACACAATTTTTTTTTAAACAATGATACAACATATAGATCATAATATCAATTACCTGGAATGTAAACTACACACATACATATGCACTAACTATGTCCTTTAGGGTATCGTGACTACATTATGACTACATCAATTATCTAATCTAACATACATCATAAAATAACTAATAACAAGAGTTCAATCACATCCACTACATTAAAAGAATTATATTTATATATTTCCATAAATACAGCACCATTTAAGCGCATATAATACAAACCAAAGAATGCATATACAACTTCCCATACATGGGGTAGATCATTACACTATTTACAAAATACATCAAAGCTTCCCTTATAACAACGAGAAGATTACATCAATATACATGATAAGATACAATTGAAATGATTACATTACATAACATCAATGTTATCACAAGTCTGGTACAAGATCTGGAAACTCTGCATATGGTATCACTTCCATGCTCATGAACATCAACTAGGAACCTAATAGAGTGCATAGCACATTCCACCCAACCATGTGGAACCCTAAGGTCCACCCCCTGTGCTAGGAGATGACAATAAGGACCGACTACACAAGTAGTCAAGCAGACAAGGCTAACATGACTCCAACATACAAGGTACAATAAACAACACATAACAACGACACCACTTCTAGAGGTACACAAATAACAAAGGAGAACACATGGCAAGACTAGGGTAAGCTAGGTTCCAGTAGGGAAAAGAGTGTCATCACATGGTATCATCATGGGTTGTCTAGCATGTCCAACCCCCTCTACTAACTCCAGACCCCGACCCCCAAGTGATACCCATGCGACCCTCCCAACTCATCCTAAGACTGTACTAGCACTCAAGTCCATGAATGGGACAATAACAATTATCTTATTAATGTGTGAAGAAACCATCCCAAGATTAACTAATTACATGTTATCACTTGTTTAATCCAACTCTCAATGGGTTGTCTAGGTCCCCACTTTGGGTTTCAGCCCCCATTGAGATCCACTCCCCCTACTAACAACTAGAAGAACCAACACACATTCGGGGAAAATCCAACATGCACAATTCACAAAACCACATGAACATTATCATAAGGCGAGATATGAACCCTATCACACACACAATAACCAATCATAAAATGAGCAAGAAGTGCATGGATAAACGCTCACAAAGTCATCTCAAGTGTAATGCCAACCATCTCAAAGGACAAACATAAAAAAAAATCAATAACCCCCCTATGCCTCTAGAAGCAACCTCGACAAGTTTGCACTAAAATTCCCAATTAAAACAATAAGCTAACTCACAAATTAATACTTACACAACACAATCAATTTCACAATGTAACAACAACCACAACATCAAATATAAAAGAAAACATCAAATTAAGAAAATGTAATATAGACACTTTTTTAAATGCATTACTTATTCTAATAATTTCTTCATGCAAGTAAATTGATATCTTTACCTCCAATTTAATTTCCATCTCAATTAGCATATTTAATTATACATATACATAGACCTATATTATTATAATTAAAACCAATTAAAAGGTACTCTAATAAAATCACTACTCATTTGTCACAAAATCGTAATAACACACAATTATATTGCATTCTATATAAAATATATATAAGCATATATATACATATAAATATATGTCCATATATATATATATTTATATGTATATATATCTATATATATACATATCTAAATATAAATATATACATATATATATATATATCATCAAAGTTTGTTCTTTGGTGGTGGAGGCTTGGGATCCTCTTCACTTAGCTTCTAAAACTCGTAATAGGAAGAAACCTTCTTCTCCTTTGGTAGGTAAGGCTATGAGAAATCATTTGAAGATGGATTGTGGTTCCAAGCCAAGAGGTACAGGGAGACCATCGTTGCAACAAATTTGGGATGAGAGAAAACTTGGTATAGCTGATGGTTTGCAGACGACTCTACTTGAGATGGGCCTTAAAGGCTCCTCACATAATTCTTTATGAAGATCCTTTCCTGGAACATCCAAGGATTAAATAATCCTCACAAATAGGATCTTCTTTCCAATATGGTAAGAGATCATCCTCTTGATATCATCCTAATATAGGAGACAAAGATGGGGGTGGAGAAAGTGGAAAAAATTAAGAATAAGTTGTTTAAGGATTATGGTTTTCAAGCATTTGATTCTAATGGAACTTTAGGTGGTGTGGCTACTTTTTGGAATCCTAAGGTGGTTTCCGATTCTGCTCTGTTTGGTTTTGATAATCATGTTGCTACCTCTTTTTTGAGTCCCAGAGATAAGTTCTCGTGAGTGATTTCTAATATCTATGCTCCTAATCTGAAATGTGAACATAAGTGTTTCTGGGATGGCTTGCATAATTTTAAATCTCAATTCTCTCTGCAGAATTGGCTGGTTATAAGGGACTTCAACACCTCGCTCAATGATTCAGATAAGTTTGGGCATTCCCAGGTTTCCTATTGTTTTTTTCATAGTTCATCTTAATGAAAATTGAGCATATTAACAAGATAATTTCAATAATATTCTCTTGGTGCATAGATGTAATGTGGCTATTGTCATTGTTGTGTATTATAGGATCAGAAGGAGGCCATGGATAGAGGATTTGGACGGTGTAGAACTACTAAATTGCAGAGAGGAAAGTGGGTGGAAATAGATATGACAATGAAATCTGCAGATACAATAGAGGTAAGAAGAGAAAGAAACCTCAACCAAAGGAGGAAGGTGTTTATGAATTCACAAATGCTACAACATAGAGGAGATAAAGTCATTTTTTTTTCCATGAGGCCTCTAAGGTCAAACTTATTGGTTGAAAATGCACAAGAATGGTGATTAAATGTGATTCTATGATCAAGGGAAAAGTTTGAAAATTAGGATGGCTACAATATGATATCAATATGTCAAATATATGACTAAAGTGAGGTTTTGTGTTGGATAGAATATTCATTGAAATGATATAATTGGTGTATTAAATAGTATTTACTATGTTTTGTAATATAGGTGCTAGACAAGGCCATGGCAACAGATCATGTCATATCAAATGAGGACACAACGGATGAAGCGGGACATCAGGTACTCAAAATTTTGACTTAACTTAGGAAAAAATGATCTGATGGAATTTTATGATACATCCACCTTTTTTCATAGTATTATTCAAATTTATAATGTATTATCCAATCTTGACTTAAATTAATGCACGTTGTTGATTATTTTAGATGGAGATTGGAGCAAATGTAGAGCCTGAGTGTTCAACTAGTAAAAGAAAAAGATATGTACGTGGACGTGGACCTAAAACTATTAAATCACATAGAGGATAGTGGGTGGAAGAGGATATGACAATGGATCCTACTGACGCAACAAATGATTGCACTGAACAAGAGGTTGGCCAGGACTATAGTACATGGGATGAATACTTTGAGAAAATTGTTGTTTGTGGATGTTTCGTATGTCATGGAAAGAAACAATTCAAATGATAAATTTTACAAAGACATTACATATATGATGAGCTTCCAATGGGTAGTATGCCTCCTACAATCGATTCAAATCCAATAGGAATTGTGGTAAGGAATTTTCCAATTTGATATAAATAACATTTATACTTCGTTTAAACATTTTTTAATATTATTTAAATAACTATTTTTTTCTTAATGGATACTTGTAAGATAAATTTATTGGTTTAAAGTTTCTTGGATCATCGACTTCCAACCTAGAGGGCAATGATCATTTATCAGATAATACATCTAACAAAAATATGTGCCAATATACTAGCTTGGAAGATGAGGAATTAATGAAAAAAATTAACATAACAAGAACCGATTTAAAGATGCATAATTTGCTTGAAGATAAGGGGAAGGTGGACTACATACCCTATGAGAATGAATGTGATGGAGATGGTGAATTTCCCCTGAGTTTGAGATCAATTTGCAAAGAGACATTTGATTGTCGATTATATTGTGCTTGGCCTAGTGATCAACAACTACCTAGAGTGTATGAGGTGTTTCAATTTTGGGGATATAGATACATGATACAACCCTCCAATATTCATGGAGTGAATCTAGGCCTCTTTATTGTCCAAAATGTACATGTGGGATCTAAACATAGAAACAATTTAGAACAAACCCCTAGGAGATTAATGCCATATTATGGTCCATCATATTACAACAGTGAATGGAGATGGCTAGCAAAATATTAGCCTAGCATGTCAGCATATGGTCTAAATTTGAATATTTATACACATCATCTCTAATTGGAAAGTGGAAAATAAATTAATAGAGGTCATCTTATGTATATAGATGGATGTGCATACACACAAAAAAATATTGCAGGATTTATAAATAGAAGTAAGGGAAGGGACCCTACTGTAAGACCGAATTGTAAATCTGTTAAGGTTATAATGATAAAGATGGAGATATGGAAAGAGAGGTTGATAGATTGATCATTTTTTAGGCTATTATGGACCTTACCATTAGGGATGAGTTATTGATTGATTACCCCTTCTTAAAACACACTCTTGTGAAAAAGAAAAGGGAAGAACAAGGTCTCCCTAAGGATGTTCTTTAGGGCAGAAAACCAAAGAATAATAAATGAGTGTGGATTGATGTTTTATAAACTATGTCGTCCAAATTGTGTTTTATTTAAATTATTGTATAAAAAAGGTAGTCTATAAAATAATGTTCCATTATTCAATTGATGTATATATGTTCATACAATTTTTATTTTTATTTTTTAAGCCATATTTGATTATATTTCTTTGAAATTGATACATTTATGATTTATCCAATTGTTGCCAAACATTAAATAATGCTTGTGTTTGTTGATAGTTAGAAGATGTTGATGAAACACATACTAATACCTAGGATTGAACTAGGTTATTAAGATTTGGACAAGATGATCCAAACCATCTTTTAAAAAATACCAAGGCAAAAAGAGCAAGATTGAAGAAAATACTACCACCTAATAATTTTGAAGCGCTGATGAGATTCGCATACACTGATGACATGCCACCTAGTCTTAATGATGATGATCATGATAGTGAAAATGCAGTGCATGAAGGATTGAATAAAATTCTTATAGATTACTTTGGGGATGGAAACAATGATGACAATAATGATCATATGGTTGATAGGAATGATGATAGTAAGGGTAATTACCACCAACGCAATGTTGATGATAACAACCTGAAAGACTCCATCAAGAAAGCATTGAAGACACCTGTATTCAAATTGGGTGCAAATAGAACCTCAAAACTAGCATGCACATTAATATTATTAGAAATCAAGTCACTATTTGGTTGGTTAGACAAAGGATTCACTACCCTACTGAAGTGAGTTGAAATCTATTTCTTACTTTGCATTGTCAATTGGTGTACATAATTCGTAAACATTCATCGACTTCGTTTATATTTCTGTAAGGGGATTTTAAAACCATATATTGTATATAAATAGTCCTAGTATAGATTGACATATCAAACATGTTCATCATATGTCAAACATTCAATTGATTTAATCTCTAGCAATCTTATAGGGCACTAAAAACTAAAATATTCCGTGAAGAGAATGTGTTTCCATCAACTTGCTGAGAGGTGCGTCTGTTGTTGGTTGAGTTGGGGATTGAATATAAGAAAATTCATTCATGTAAAAATGATTTCATTTTATATAAAGATGAATATCAAAACAAGGTAGAATGCCTTGTATGCAAAGATAAGAGATATCCTACATATGTACAAGGTCCTATAGTTCCAAAGAAGGTTTTACGTCACATTCCAATTATACCTAGACTTCAATGAATGTTTCCTTGCAAGTCACTTGCACAATTGATGGATTGGCATGGAAAGAACATGAGTAAATATGGATTCATGTGAATTATGGCCAAATCCAAAGCAATGAAACACATAGAGGAAAAATGGCCAAGAAAATTCAAAGATGAACCAGGTGTAGTATCAAGTTTGGTCTTGCAATTGATGGAGTGTGCCCATTCTCTTTCTTGAGCTCAAATTATAGTGTTTGGCCAGTTGGATTGATAGTATACAATATTCCCCCATGGATGAGCGTTAGAAAGGAGTACGTTATGTTGACTCTCATTGTTCTAGGAAAACATCAATTTAAAAACATGGATGTTTATCTTGCTCCTTTTATTGATGTGATGCAACTGTTATGAAAAGGAATAATAATGTATGACATATCACGTCCTCCATCAAATAGGTCCTTCATGTTGTATGGTGTGGTATGTTGGACTATTCATGATTTCCCAGGACTTGGTGTTTGTTCTGGTAAGATAAAATATCTATGTATTTATACTCATAATTTATTTTCATCCCAACTTTCATACTCAGTTTTATACTATTTTTTTGATGTTATTAACATTACTTGTTGAATTGCAGGGCCTCAAACAAAGGGGATATTTGCATGTCCAATATGTGTAGAATAATTTCAAGGGTGGTATTCTAAAGATCTACATAAATTTATTTATGCAAACAACTAGGTTTTTCTACCACTAGATCATAGGTTTAGAAATCGCCTGAAGAATCAATTCGATGGAAAGGTTAAAAATAGAGGCCCTCCCATGATTATGGGCCTAGGTGATTGGCTTAAGAAGTATGAAGATGCTGAATTGAAAGCTTGGGAGGATTTTTTTGATTGGGGTTATTCAATTGAAGAATCAGAACAATTGTAGTTGATATGCTAGAAGGAATAAAAAGAAAATCCATATTTTATGAGCTCCCTTACTAGTAGGATTTATTAATATCTCACCTATTAGATCCTATGCACATCCTCAAAAATGTCGAATTCTATTTCAACATATATCAAGCAAAGAGGAGGACACCTTGTCTTCAAGGAGAGATATTTCTCTTTCAAGTACCAAAAATGATAGAAAACATTTATGGACAAATAGGAAAAATGAAACATATGAAGAAGCTCCATGGATTTAAAAAAAAAAAGAGCTAGACCAACTAAAAAATGCCATCCATTCAATAAGGAAACCTACTAGTTATGGGTCATCATTGGATAATTTTTTTACAGTTGATGGACATATCACAGGATTTAAAATACACGATCTTCATAATTTTATGAAGGTATTATATATCATCATTTAACATTTGTTGGTAACATTGATTAAGTACTAAATATATTTTAATTATTTTTTGTGTGAGAAAAAATTACTAATGACATTTTCATAAATGTGTTTGATAGCATATCATGCCATTGTAAATTAGGGGGGATTCTTGTCTTACAGTTGACTTAAGGAATGTAATAAGTCAATTGTCAACATTTACAAGGTATGTGGTTATATGAAATGTTTATGTGTGAGAGACATAGAGATATTCTATTGCATTTTAATTTTTGACTAAAGGTTCATACTAATTTACTATTCTTATATTAGGTGGGTGACCTCCAAGGAGATCCACAAATGTGAAGTGCCAAAATGGAAGAAGGAAATTGTAGAAATTGTATGTGTATTTGGGAAGGAGCTCCCTACAAGTTTCATGGACCTACAAGTCCATTTAATTATACACCTAGATAATGACATTGAATTTGAGGGTGTTGTATCAACGAGGTGGATTTTTTTCTTTGAGAGGTATATGAAAACTCTAAAAAGATACGTCTGACAAAAGGCACATCCAGAGGGTTGCATGGCTAAAGGGTATGTATTGAATGAAGCATTTTTCTTCCTATGTGAATTCCTTGGTAAGGATTTTGAAGATGGGCCATGCTTCTGGGATGAAGAATGAGCATTGGATATTATTGATGGAGATAAACCACAATCTAATGGTGTTTAAGTAGGAATTAGTAAGTAAATTCATGATCAGTGTGGTTGTTTTTCTTGCAATCATTAATTTACTCTATAATTTATTTGTCAAATTAACAACATGACATTTGGAGTTTGAAATAAACATGTTGACATGTAATATGTGTAGACGAAAGTGTTATAATCGAAAAGTTCATTTTGTACCACATGGACTTTATGAACAAATGGATTGATCTGTATGATAAATAGAGAAGAAGTGTTAGAAGCAAGGAGACAATTTAAGAGATCGAACCCAAGGAATACTCCACTTCCCATTGATCTGCTTGGGGAATGGGGAAAATATTACACACTATAATGGGTTAGTGAACAAATTCAAAATCAAATAGAAGATGCATGTATAGATTCAAACATAACAGAAGATGAAATCAACATGTCTAGAGGATGTGAAAGAAAGGTGCAGTTGGAATTTTACAAAATGTTGTTTCCTTATAGTTTTGACACTATTAACTATTTTAATATTCATCATTATATTTGTTTTCACTAAAATAATTGGTCTTTCACAGGCAAGGAAATGTCTAGCAATGTAGGCATATGGTCGACATTATCATGTAGAAAGTTTAGATTTAAAGAGATGATCCTTCAATTGTGGCATCATGGTTGAATTCAAGCAATCCAGTTGATCAAGCTCAAACGATAAGAATATAATTGAAGGGAATCTACAATATTTTGGGAAAATACAATAAATTATTGAGTTGGATTACCTCTCTTTTAAATGTTATATTTTTAGTGTAGATGGTATGAAGCATTTGAGAGGACATGAAGACATGATAGCCATAGTGGATTATTTTCTATAGATTCCTCATGCTTCCTACTGGAGGATAAGGAGCCTTATGTTCTACCAATTTACTGTGAGCAGGTATTTCCTTAACTCAAATAAGAAGCGGTAATGATCATTAATCTATTAATTCATAGTTTATTGTGAATATATACATGTGTTTATTAATCAATAAATTTTTTATAACATAATTCTAATATATGTATGTCGTTGATGTGCAGGTATTTTTTTATGAAGATATTTTGGACCCGAAATGGATATTTTTCATACATTATGATCCAAGATTAAGGCATGTATTTGATGATGCATTAGTGGATACTGAGCAAAACAATGATGGTCAGTAAAATGAGAGAGAGGGATTATAGAACATTGAAGAAATTGACACCCATGATGATGTTGAAGATGGTTATGTTCAGGCACAAGAAGAGAACAATCCAGAGTTAGATGATGTTATGGAAGAAAACAAAATGGATGGTATAGAAAATGATGATCCAAATACATCTACTAACAATACAGATGGTCTATAGTCAAATTTCAATGATGATGAAGATGATGCAAGTCAAGATGAGGATGACGATAATATTAAATACTTGAAAGAACATATGAACATTGATAATGATACACTGGATGACATTGTAGCAGACAATAATGTTAATGACCAAGACTTTTGAAATTTCACAATTATTTGCAATCCATGTTTAAAAAGTGATGATTCTTATGGCCTCAACTTTGAAATGCTTCAGTAATATTATTTGTGTTGATAAAAATTACCTATTGCAATATCCTTAAATTGTTCAATATTTGGTATGAATTGTTGGCAAAAAAAATTAGGATTACTTGGATGTTTCTTCCATTCATTTTGTATCAACATATGTTCGTGAAGACACAAAAGTTGATAAAATATTAATGCACGTAACTCAAAATTATTTACATAAGAAACTTTGTTAACTTTATTATTCTCAATAGGGAGAGATGAAGGGAGAAGTGAGATAGAGAGAAGGAGAGAAGAGGAGGGAGGGACATAGATATATGAGGGTTGAGGATCCAATGTATAGGGTAGAGGGTTGAAAATTGAGGGTATAGGGTTGATGGTTTAGGGTATTGGATTAAGGTATAAGGTTGAGGGATTAGGGTTGAGGGTACATATGGTAGAAGGTTTAAGGGTTTAGGGTTTAAGTGTTTAGGGTTGAGGGTTAAGTGTTGAGGGTAGAGGTTTTAGAGTATAGGTTTGAGGGTATATGGTTAAAATATTAGGGTTGATGGTACATATGGTAGAAGGTTTAAGGGTTTAGGGTTGAGGGTTAACGGTTGAGGGTAGAGCATTTAGAGTATAGGTTTGAGGGTATATGGTTATTAGGGTTGAGGGTACAATGTATAGGGTAGAGGGTATAGGGGTTGAGGGTTTAGGGTTTAAGGGTTGAGCATTGAGGGATTAAGGGTTGAGGGTTGAGAATTGAGGGTTGAGGGTTTAATGTATAGGGTAGAGGGTTTAAGGGTTGAGATTTGAGGGTTTAAGGTTGAGGGTAGAGGGTTGAGGATAGAGGGTTGAGGGTATAGGGTTGAGGGTCCAATGTATATGGTAGAGGGTATAGGGTTGAGGGTCCAATGTATATGGTAGAGGGTATAGGGGTTGAGGGATTAGGGTTTAAGGGTTGAGGGTTGAGGGTTGAGGCTGGTAGATGGTGGAGGGTTGAGGGTTTACGGGTTGAGGGATTAAGGTTTGAGGGTTGAGGGATTAGGGTTGAGGGTTGAGGGTATTGGGTTGAGGGTAGAGGGTTTAAGGGTTTAGGGTTTAAGGGTTGAGGGTTTAAGGGTTTAGGGTTGAGTATTTAAGGGTTTAAGGATTGAGTGTATAGGGTTGAGGGATTAGGGTTGAGGGTTGAGGGATTAGGGTAGAGAGTTTACTTGGGTTTAATGGTTTAAGGGTTGAGGGTATACTAGGGTTGAGGAATTAGGGTTGAGGGTCCAATGTATAGGGTAGAGGGTATAGGGGTTGAGGGGTTAGGGTTTAAGGGTTGAGGGTTGAGGATAAAGGGTAGAGGGTAGAAGGTAGAGGGTAGAGGGTTTAAGGGTTGAAGGATTAAGGGTTGAGGGTTGAGGGATTAGGGTAGAGAGTTTACTTGGGTTTAAGGGTTGAGGGTAGAGGGTAGAGGCCAGTTTAAGGGTTTAGGGTTTAAGGGTTTAGAGTTTAGGGTTTAGGGTTTAGGGTTGAGTGTTTAAGGGTTTAAGGGTTGATGGTTTAGGGTTGAGGGATTCGGGTCATAGAGAGGGAGGGAGGGATGGAGCGAGAGATGGAGGGAGAAGTGAGATAGAGAGAAGGAAAGAAGAGGAGGGAGGGACAAAGATATATGAGGGTTGAGGATCCAATGTATAGGGTAGAGGGTTGAAAATTGAGGGTATAGGGTTGATGACCTATAGGGTTGATGGTTTAGGGTATTGGGTTGAGGTATAGGTTTGAGGGTTTAGGGTATTGGGTTGAGGGTATAGGGTTGGGGGATTAGGTTTGAGGGTACATATGGTAGAAGGTCTAAGGGTTTAGGGTTTAAGGGTTTAGGGTTGAGGTAGAGGATTTAGAGTATAGGTTTGAGGGTATATGGTTAAAGGATTAGGTTGAGGGTCCAATGTATAGGGTAGAGGGTATAGGGGTTGAGGGTTTAGGGTTTAGGGTTTAAGGGTTGAGGGTTGAGGGATTAAGGGTTGAGGGTTTAATGTATAAGGTAAATGTAGAGGGTTTAAGAGTTTAAGGTTTAAGGGTTGAGGGTTGAGGGTTAAATGTATAGGGTAGAGGGTATAGGGGTTGAGGGATTAGGGTTTAAGGGTTGAGGGTTGATGGTAGAGGGTTGAGGGTTGAGGGTTGAGGGTTTAAGGGTTGAGGGATTAAGGGTTGAGGGTTGAGGGATTAGGGTAGAGAGTTTACTTGGGTTTAAGGGTTGAGGGTTGAGGATAGAGGGTATTGGGTTGAGGGTAGATGGTAGAGGTTAGTTTAAGGGTTGAGGGTTGAGGGTTTAGGGTTTAGGGTTGAGTGTTTAAGGGTTTAAGGGTTGATGGTTTAGGGTTGAGGGATTAGGGATATAGAGAGGGAGGGATGGATGGAGTGAGAGATGGAGAGAGAAGTCAGATAGAGAGAAGGAGAGAAGAGGGAGGGACAAATATATATGAGGGTTGAGGATCCAATGTATAGTGTAGAGGGTTGAGAATAGAGGGTATAGAGTTGAGGACCTATAGGGTTGATGGTTTAGGGTATTGGGTTGAGGGTATAGGGTTGAGGGATTAGGGTTGAGTTTAGAGGGTAGAAGGTTTAAGGGTTTAGGGTTTAGGATTTAGGGTTTAAGGGTTTAATATTGATGGTTAAGGGTTGAGGGTAGAGCGCACATTTAGGGTATAGTTTTGAGGGTATATGGTTGAAGGATTAGGGTTGAGGGTCCAATGTATAGGGTAGAGGGTATAGGGGTTGAGGGTTTAGGGTTGAATATTTTCCTTGTGTTGTTGCACTTACATTTCACTCGCACAAAATACTTTCACAATAATATTAAGGAAAAAAAATGTTGGAAAGTAGTAAAGAAAGAAAAAGATCAAAGAGACACTCTTTTGTTAGTAAAATCAAAAACTTCATCACAACTAAGAGAGAATTTTGAAACTTGCCTCCAAGATAACCTTATCATCTATGATATAGAATGGGAACATATAAAGGAAGGTGTACAACCATATAATTAATTAAATAACTAAAATATTTTTTAAAAAGGGTATTAATGAATGTGTATACCTCATAATACAGTTTGAAGCTATTTTGACTAGGTGTACATTAGAATTTGGAAAAGAGAGCACATGTGTCCTCTCTTTAATGAATATCTCTATTGGAATCGAAGATGGTGAAGCCCTTGCCAAAATTATAGAATTTGATAAAAAGAAATATATATATATATATATATATATAACAATACTCACAAAAAAGGTATATATATATATATAGAGAGAGAGAACAATATTCACAAAAAAGGTAGGGTGGTAGAAAGACACACCCACT
Organism: Sequoiadendron giganteum; assembly: GCA_007115665.2. Lineage (NCBI taxonomy): Eukaryota > Viridiplantae > Streptophyta > Pinopsida > Cupressales > Cupressaceae > Sequoiadendron > Sequoiadendron giganteum. The sequence continues at coordinate 218,849,918 of CM021107.1, read as the reverse complement.
TAAATATTTTTCATAATTGAATCAAATTAGAGATGACAATTATTATGAAATCAAACATAAAATCACATCCTTTTTTTTACAAAAATGAAATCATATATGATTAATTTCTCCAAAAACTATAAGGTTCCATTAATGACTTCTACCAAGATTTTCTCAAGAAAATTAAAATATCTTTATTAACCATTTAGAGCACTACACTATCCTTAAAAAATAGAATAATATGCTATGTTTTATAATTTTTCTATTGGATAATGATTGAATGAATAAGCTATATCATTATATAGTCTATCTCTCTCAAAGAGACACATTTTGATTTAGTAAGAAAAATTATATGTTATCTATTTGTAATTTTCTTAATGTTTAATGTTTGAATGAATAGGATATATGGTTATACAAAATTAATCACTCTCTTACAATTATGAAGAAATAATAGTTTAGGATGATTTTATTATATACTCACACACATGTCTAACAAGTGATAAAATAGAAGTAAACATCATAGTACATGTTATAACTATAGCATAGTTTTTATGGATAACATAAGCCTAGGATAATATTTATTTAATATGCTCTAATCCCTAAGATATGTACATAGGACCAAGAAATCATGAATTCAGCTAAAAAATTATCTAAGAAATAATTTTAAATTAAATTTACAAAAAAATCATAAAAAAGAATATTAATCAAATCGTGTTATCTTGGGGTGGGGGCCCTAGCTCGGTTGGCTAAACCTTTCCTATTGCAGGAGGTTGGTCATGAGGTCTATTCTCCCCCACTCCCATGGTACCGAAGGGCGTGTCACACCAGCGCCACCGGTCACGTTAAATTTTTTTACCAAGTGCACTGCAGTTTATAGGGGGTCATGCTACCTAATTCTTGCAGTCTAAAAAAAAATTGTGTTATCTCATTTGTTATGCATTACTCTCCTTTTTTAATTCGTAATAACCAACAGAGTTGCATGCATTAATTACATCCTTTTAGCCCAAGTAGTAACTTGGGAAAAATCAAATAGCACAAAGCGCCCACAACCAGCCTTACAAAAATCCAAAATTAGCAAGATCCGCCACAGGTTGTGGATTCGATAACAAGACAAACAAGTCTATACTGATTCAAAATACTAGACAAAACACCCAACAACCACCCCACCTAATACCATTCTTCATTCTTCTTCGACGTAGAATCTGGTGGATTCCACCAAGTTTGCAAACACATGACACCATTCCAAGCCTTTTGTTTTGTTCAATCTTAGTCTTCTGCACAGGAAATTGTAGCCAACCGTTGCCCATCTCCTATGGCACTCCAGACCTTCAATTCACATGTCTATGATGAAGGGATGCCACTCCACCTCTACACCTTGTAGAAACATTTTGTCAATTTCATCTGGTAATGGAATTCCAACTCCCAGCTGTGCCACCGCCACCACATCCACATCATTGAGCATAATTAGTGCCTTGAAGACCATCCCGAGCAAGATTAAGCATCTCAATTTTGGTAGGTTTAGATCTAGCAATGACACTAGAAAATGAGAGGTAATGTCTAAATTTTCCCTTTTCTGGTTATTGGAGAAGCAAAAAAAATTCCCAATCACCATCTGCATGGCTTCCAGACACAATATTTCTTTGTTCAAACAGATCTTCTTGAGCCTTTGATCCATTATGAAGCCTAAGAAAGAAGATTTCTTTTTTGAGCAATGTAACTCAATCAAAGTGTCCATTTTTTAGGCTATCTGCTTGATTCTTGATGCTTCATCACTTGATATAGTCGCTTGGCTTGGCTAAGTCCATTAATGTTTTCTACCTCCAGCTTCATTTCCTCTTAATTTCATGCGGCTCACTGGAGGTGGAATTTAATTTCCTTTTCAAGGACTGTACTTCCGCCACCCTTCTCAGTCTAATGCCACCTTCCTTAGTCTGATGCCACCAACTCTTGTTAATAAACTTTGCAACCGTCATTTTGGAGGGAACTTAATATTTGAATCCATGGATGCAGATATGTCTCGTGTGGTTGATCTTATGTCAGGTCATGTCAAATCTCCTCTCCTCGAGAATTCTTATGGCCATACGGGTGGTTAGACTTGAAGGTTGATGAGATGACAAGGCCTACGTCATCCTCCTCCTGAGGGATGCCCAATATGCTATGGCACCTTGTGCAATGGGTACGCCAAAGAGGTGTGGAAGGTCAATTAGGAAAAAATTGGTTTATTTTTTGCACACATTTGTGTAGTGTATGAGGTCAATTGGTAGGTCATTTAGAAAATGATTTTAATATTATTATTTATTTTATTTAATTTTTGTATTATAAAATAATATTATTATAATTATTTTTAAAATTTTATGTATTAATTATTATATTATTATAGAAAGATTTATTATTTCTCATTATTTTATGTATTTATTATTATATTATTATATATGCTAATTTATACTTAACTTTGTAGAGTAAAGGATGTCGTAATTTTAAAACCTAAATATCGTCATTATTAAGGTCTTGGCCGTAATTTTTATTTTATTTTATAACTATTATATTGTTATATATTATTATATTTATTCTTGATTATATTATTATATTTATGTCATTATTATATTATTATTTATACTAATTTATACTTAACTACATAGGGTAAAGGATGTTGTAATTTTAGAACCTAAATTTCCTCATTATTAGGATCTTGGTCGTAATTTTCATTTCATTTTATTATTATATTGTAATATATTATTATATTTATTCTTTAACAAAACTATCAAATACATTATTTTTGTTACATAAATATACATTATATTTTAATTATGCTAATTTATACTTAACTACATAGAGTAAAGGATGCCGAAATTTTAAAACCTAATATATATGTATTTGATAATTTTGTTAAAAAATAATATAATTATATTAAAATATATATATAATATACATTATATATTAATTATACTAATTTAGACTTAACTACGTATAGTAAAGGACTAAATGTCCTCAATATTACGGTCTTGGCTATAATTTTCATTTAAATAAACATACTACCCTCGTCAAAACTTTATTTTAGTTTGCAGCTCGCCAAATACGACATTATATCAACCAAGCCAAATATGACATTATATGCAAGGAAATCGATAGTGGTGGGGAAAGAAATAGTGAAAGGTCAAAGGAAATCAATAGTGGCGGGGAAAGCAACACAAAATTGATAGAAAAATGGAAAAAAATGATGGATGACTGGGATTTGTTTTACTATCAACCAAGGTCTCCCGTTTCTTTTCAACCGTCCATGGGAAAAATGAGCTCATGAAGCTCAAATAAGGAATTGCCTTTGGTGTAAAAATTATCACATCATTCCATAGAGTACAAACACTAATATGCTTCGACATCATCTACTAACTCAAAATTAATAATTATACTTAATTCACATATTTTCTCAATGATGACAAAGTACAATGAATTAACTAAATAAAAAGTATTTATTTATGTGGAGACTAAATAGAGTTCTTATGTCCATCTAAAGAAATTTAAATAAGGTTAATTTAAAAATATAGTAAATATAAGTTCAAGATCTTTTGATTCAAACACATTTAAGACACACACATAAAACTAAATGATTATGATCATAGACATGGCTTTGAAGAATAAATTTTTTCATATCCTCATTGAGTTGATTCGTTAATAGTGGTTAATTCCCTATCAAGGAAGGCTTTTGAAAAACTAGCACTTGAATTATGTTTTGGGACATATATTGTCTCTTGATCTTAATAATTTTTCTTCCTTTGAAATTATGAATTGCTATAGGGAAGCTAACATCTTGGTGGATGCACTTGCTAATAGGCAATTGATTAGGGTTGAAGATTGTATAGGGTTGATGGTTTATAGGATTGAAGGATTAGGGTTTAGGGTAGAGGGTAGAAGGTTTAAGGGTTTAGGGTTGAGGGTAGAGTGTTTAGGGTATAGGTTTGAGGGTATATGGTTGAAGGATTAGGGTTGAGGGTCCAATGTATAGGGTAGAGGGTACAGGGGTTGAGGGTTTAGGGTTTAAGGTTGAGGGTTGAGGGATTAGGGTTGAGGGTTGAGGGATCTTTTAATGCAAGTGAAATGTAGACAAGTAATTGAAGGCCAATGAATATTGGGGAAGAGTTTTTTGTTCTAAAATCCCTAATCCCTTAACCTTTAATCCCTGCTAGATCAGAACAAATAGGCGCTAAATTAGGTTTTAAATCAAGTGCTAAAGTAGGTGTCTAATTAGGATTTAAATTAGGTGCTAATGTTGGTGCTACACTCAGAGTTAAACTCGACGAAAACTCGGCGGTAAAATTGATGCTCGACTAGGCGCTAAAGTAGGCTCTAAAGTAGGCACATAATTAGACACTAATGTCGATGCTACACTTAGTAATAGCCTCGATGCTAAATTTGGCACTAAACTTGGCATTGAACCCGACATTAAACATGGCACTAAATTCGGTGTTAATTTGTGTTGAATTTAGTGCTTGCTTATTTTGATCGATGTAATAAATGCTAAAAGTAGTGCCATCCTAATAAATAACACCGACTTTTTAAAAAAAATGGAGAAAAATACATTAAAACAGTGGGTGGAAGCAAAAAAGGGAGCTAATCGCAAGGATTTGTTGTAGTGAATGTCATCTCTTCTCACAGAGAAAAATTCTTTATGTTACAAAAGAAGAAGGAAGATATCATCAAAAAATTTGGTCTGCTAGGTGACAGTGTGAGAATGGAGTACACTCCGGTGGCCAATGCTTTGGCTAATGCAAAAAAATTTGGATAAAATCAACCTGACTTTGGGTACATCAGATGATTCTAAAGAGAGCTTGATTGAGTTGGAATCTTTGAGTAGAATGTTGATATCTGCTAAGTAGAGTTGAGAGAATGGAAAGATAGCATGGCAAGGTATTCTCAAGGAGCTTCAAAGCTCACCTTCCTTCGGGTAATGTTTTTTCAAGTTTAGATACTTTTGAGACAAAATCCTAAGGGGGAGTTAATATTTTTTTATTCTTTTGATCATACAATGTTCCAGACTGTCCTTGTATATACATGTATATTCATATTTTTTGAATCGCCCTTTATCCTGTATGTCAAAGTGGGAGAGAAAAGGAGAGAAAAGGGAGGGAATTTCATGGAGAGAAAAGGGGAGAGTATTGTACATAAGAGGTTTGTAAATTATTTTGGCACATGTTTCCATCAATGAAAAAGGGGGAGATAGCTAGAAGAATGAAGAAGAACATATCCTTATGCAAATTTTGTGTGGTCATTGCTGTCACCATGTTATATGAGTTGGAACTACAAGTTTAAATTCAAAGTTGATTCGGTATTCTGAATCAGTATGCAAAAATGTCCTCCAATATTTTGGTCTGCAATCCTCTACCGTTGATCATTGTTGCTCGCTATTTTGGGAAATGTTTTTTGGATGTTGGAAGCTTGTATATTCAGAATCTCGTGTGTATAGGTCCTCGTATGGAAAGTTGGCATTGTTCTGTTGTTGTATTTTGTTATTAGGTCTATCTCTGGCCAACCTAATAAACAGTTGGTGGTATAGTGAATTAATTTTGTATTGGAAATGTATGTGTGACCTATTCTAAGGTCCAAGCTAACATGTGGTAGCATGATACACGCTTGAAATATTTTTGGAAAGATTTTGTATATGCTTAAAGCCGACAACTATCTTTTTGGTGAATAAGGGATGTATCTAATTAGGTCGACCTAATTGATGTTTGTGGATGAGTTTGATATATATATTGGATAGTTTTGAGATTGAAGGTGGTGGATTGAATGTGAATACGAATCAAGGAAAATATTAGTCTGTTGGTATGCGAGTTTTCTGAGCATCAAAGGAATTGAATCTACACTTGTGAGGTGTAATTTTATCAATTCATATTCCGGTTGTAAGCCTTTTGTTACTATATATTTTGTAGGCAGTGAGCCTCTCATTTTGGAAAGTGAGTCCTGGCAGTGAGCCACCCTTTGTAATATCTTATAATCGGTTATACTATATTGTGAGCTAATCCTCACCGTGGTTTTTCCCATTCTAGTTTTCCACATAAAAAAATTGGTGTTCATGTGTTGTGTTCGTTTATGTTCTATTAATTCTTTTTCTCATTCTTATTGTTATATGCATTGGAGTAATTAGATGGTGTTTGTTTGATAAGTTTAAGAAGATGTTGATTCACCCCCCTCTCAATATCTTGGGTATTCAACATCCTCCATAGGTAAGATAATATGAAACATTATAAAACATAGATCCTATAAACTTACAAATAAAACCATCAGAGACTCTTCTTCTACTTCAGGTTCATTCAAAGCAATGATCATTGATAAAGAGGGAGTATTTTCAATAGTTCCACACAATATTGTCTGCCTCAAAGACATTAGAAAATACATTCACGAACGCAATACAAAAATCAACCACACCCAATATTTGGTCCACTCCATATTATCCTCAAAGTAAAATCTAAGTCGAGGTAACTAATAAGACCTTAATCAAAATCCTCAAGAGAGTTTTCAATTAAACTATTTGTGATCGGGGTCTACATCTAAATCCCCTTTGACCCTATTGCACTAGCATTTGTACCCTTATCGATGCCACCCCATACTCATTATTTTATGGGTCGAGGCTATCTTGCCAATAGAAGTGGTACTCCCATCTTTGTGCATTTCATTGAAAAATATCATCAATGATGAGGAATATTAGGTTGCACATCTGAGTCAACTAGAGTTTCCTGGTGAATGATGCCTCAATGCTTACAATCAACCCCAAGCATACCAAAATAGGCTAAGAAGTTCCAATAAAAATATAGCCTTACCAAATTCAACTTGGTGATCTTGTACTTAAGGAGAACTAGTGGAACTAACAAGATCAAGAAAAGAAGGGTAAGTTCAAGGCCAATTGGCTAAGGCCTTATGTTATTAATGCAAAACATGGTTCAAGTGCATATCAATTGGCTACTCTATAAGGAGAACCTTTCGATGAACCTATCAATATCATCCACC
>CM021107.1:218740260-218842840 GCA_007115665.2 Sequoiadendron giganteum | reverse complement strand
TAGTTGAGTTATCTCACCTCTCAAAAAAAAAAAAAAACACAGAAAATAGTAAAGAGAAATAAATCACCCTCTGGTAAAAAACACCTTTTGTGGCACCTTAGAAAAATACGTGTGGTGAAAAATTAGAAACATGTGTCATACATAAGTGGAAGTTCCATTAGCTTACTTGTTCTCTTTTAACTTTAAAAATCAATCCATTTGCTTATCATCATCCCACATTTTAGTATATGTCACACATCCACTCATCCACATATCCCCTCGTATATGTTGTTGAGTATTTGATGAATCAAATTAATTATCCCAATTCCTTAGCTTCATTCTCTTATGTCAAGATGTTTCTCTTGAATCTTAATACTCAAAATATTTTACAAGCTTATGCTTGCTATCATCGATTATATATTATCCATCCTATACATACCATGTGTCCTATACATAAGGACAGTCTTGTATCCACATCTAGGCCCATCATTGTACATACTTGTTAGTAGGTCCCATCCTTGTGTTAGTTGTGTCTCCAAGATTCCCTATCAAGCTAGAACTTCAACAACATCCATTGGCCCCATTGGGTTTTAGGTATCTTGGTCGCCTCTTGCCATGAAAATCCTAGGTCCTATCCCATCCATCTCCAGTCTTTGCAAGATATATTGTTCCTCAAGTTAGATCACATTATACATCATCCATTAGAATCATTTATACATCTATCATATGTATCTATAATTTTTATACACCTATGATTATTACATATAATCAATAACTTTAATCATAACATTATCATTAGGAATTATATGTACCACCATGCACTTGTCCTGCATCACACATGATAGAATCACTCATCATATAATCACAACATACCCACATAAACATCCTATATCACAAACCATTAGCATGACATAGATATGCAAATCATATAACATCACCATAATATCCTACTATATAATATAACACATCACATAAATCATAATCCAAATCGCATAATATCATCCATAAATCACATATATGCATAGAACATCTATCATAAACAAAGTTCATACTTATGAATGTCCATCATATAATCAAATGGCCATATATACATCACATATATACACAATCAAATATCCATAATAACTAATGTCATAAATAAAATCATGTAGTTCTCTATGCATTTGGCTCATTATATGCAATAAAATTTATACATCAATTCAAAACTCCAAGTCAGCCCACTCTCCATCTATCTGTTGTTACCTACATCTAAATCTATGATGGAAGGTGGCACTCCCCCTAACCTTATTGGCCTTGCACCACCTCCTTTACCTCCTCTTGGTGGCTTCATCTTTCCACTCCTCAATCTTGATTGTAGGGATTGTTATTTGCTCCACCTTGATCCCCTTCCTAGGTAAAAGTTGGGTGCCCTCTACTCAACTAGTACACCACAGTCATAAACCCCTAATAATACTAAGCCTCCCTACTCACCTAAAAAAAATAGAAGTCTAAATCTGCCATACTTATCTCTCCACCCTACACCCTCATTGCATCTCTCTTGGTGGTACCTATATCAATCTCTTTGTAGTCATGCCCTATCTGACCCCCCAGCATCCCACGCTGACCTTAGACCATCCCAATAAATTTTCACCATCAGGAGCTCCCCTTTTATTATACTCTATTATCCCTTCAAACTATGGGTAAACACACAAAAGTGGTTTACAATTCGAGTGAGGAAGGAAAAGTTGCAAAAATCAACCCCATGCCAAAATTTTTGGTTTTGGGGGTTCAAACAAACTCATTGGTTCGAGAAAACCAAAAGAGGGTTCACTAGAACCTAGGTTCGAGCGAACCCACTAAATGCCTCAGGTCCACCATTCCCGCAAAAAACACAAAGGAAAACCTTTTTTGAATGGGGGTTCGCTCGAACCCCCCCTAGTTCACCTGAACCCCCCTTCTCCCACCTTCTCACCCTCTGGCCCAAAAAAACTCCAAAATTTTTCCCTTCAAAGCTCAGGTTGAGGATGAAAATGGAGGATACTTCATAGACCCAACTGGATGATGGTAGTCCTCAGAAAGAGCTATCTAATGAATATAATTTTCATATGTTTTGGATTTAATATGTATTTGTTTTTTTAGTTTTATTAAACATAGGGTTTTCATCGAAAATCAAGCTCTCTATTCTACACATGTGGAAAAATAACAGATTATAATAAAAAAACTAAAAAATATGAGTGCACCAGATATTAAAGTCCTTGATCCAACAAAAAAATTTGAATTTTGATAAATAGAAAAAAAATTATGGTGTATACAATCCGCCTATGTCTGAATTGTAATTGGTTTGACTTCAAAACTTGATTAAGGAAAAAATATTCAATAAAACATTATGAGACCAATTGGAAGCACTAGATATCATAGTTACAAATCTAAATTCGAAAGAATTAGAATTTTATCCTTCATGAAAAAAATTTATGTTGTATGTACGGGTGAACCCACAAAAGTGGTTTACAATTTGAGTGAGGAAGGATAATTTCCAAAAAAATGACCTTGCAAAAACATTTCTTTTTGGGGGATTCGAGCAAACCCCTTTGCATGTGGGAACACACAATTCCAATTGTGAGAAGGGGGTTTGCTCGAATCCCTTAGGTTCGTTCAAACCCCTTTTTTCCCACCTTCCCACCCTTCGACACAAAAAACTCTAGATTTTTGCCCTTCGAAGTTCAGGTTGAGGATGAAAATGGAAGAGACTTCATAGACCCAACTAGAATATGGTAGTCCTTGGAACAAGTTATCTAACAAATATAATTTTAATATGTTTTGGTTTTATTATATATGTGTTTTTTTAGTTTTATTAAACATAGGTTTTTCATTGAAAATCAAGCTCTTTGTTCTACACATGAAGGAAAAATAGCAAATTGTCAAAATAAAATTTTGAAAAATATGTTTAGGCTGGGTATTGATGTCCTTGATCCATTAAAAAAAAATGAATTTTGATACATACAGAAAAATTTATGCTGTATACGGTCCGCCTATGTTTGAATTGCAATTGGTTTGACTTCGAAACTTGATTAAGGAAAAAATATTCAATAAAACACTATAAAACCAAATGAAAGTGCTAGATATCGTAGTTACAAATCTAAATTCAAAAAAAAAAGAATTTTATCCTTCATACAAAAAAAGTTATGTTGTATACGGTGAGTGTCACTCCTTAAAAATGTTGTTTTAAAAAAAAAAAACTAGTTTTCGAAGGAGATGGAAAAAGAAGTACAATTTGATTCCAAAAAAATTGAAAAAAATATATTTAGAATCTATAGACAAAACATCACAAATCACTAGTTTACATCATCTTCAAATTCCTCATGGTTTAGCCGTTATAAGAGCCTGAAAGTGAAGATTTAGTTAAAAAAAATTAGTTCGGTGTCCAATTTGCCCAAAAATTGTAAACCAGTATTGTGGGATCACCCATACGATGAGTGTCACTCCTTTAAAATGTTGTTTGCTTAAAAAAGCTAGTTTTCGAAGGTGATGGAAAAAGAAGTGCAATCTGATTCCAAAAATATTTAGAATCTACAGACAAAATGTTCCAAATCACTAGTTTGCATCATCTTCAAAATCCTCACGGTTTAGCTGCTATAGGAGCTCGAAAGTGAAGATTTAGTTAGAAAAAAATATTTCAGTGTTCAGTTTGGCCAAAAATTGTAAACTAGTATTGTGGGATCACCCCTATCCCTCTCCTCCTAAAGGTTGTCACGCTCTGTCATGATGGTCACCAAGTCCTCTTTACCTATTGCAGCTACCCCTATAACTTTGTCACTCGACTCTACTATCGCTAGTTGTGCCTCTAGGAGATCTCTACACCTCTACATCAAATTCCATCTAATTATCCCCTCCACTCTCCTCCCCTATCCCCATTGATTTTCATTGTGACCTCCACAATCTCCTCTGAGATGATGTCACCTCTCTCTCCTCTGACTCCCACTAATCCATCGCCGCCTCATCCAGCCTCTTCAATAATCGAGTGCATCTTTCCTACTATTGTCAATGCCAATAATGGCACCATCAGTACTGGCCTTTGTCATGCCCACCATGCTGCATACCTCTCTGCTACAATAATATCTCCAGGAGTGTGGGAATTGTCACACTCGACCCTAATACCCTCAATCATTAGATTAACAATTGGAGGATCATCTATACATCCTTCAATGTCACTGTTATCTCCCTTGTTGGGTGATGGAAGGTGTTGGTATTTAACCTCCATCACTCTGCCAAGGCAATTAATAAGGGTTTATGTGCTAGGATGACTGACATCTATACCACATACCTAAGCCCACATGTGTCTAGACAAGCCCAATCATCCTCATCAAAGTACACCACTCACTGCAACACCATTGACCTCCTCTCCCAAGTCTTTAGACTCGTGAACGCACACATCCATCACATGCACAGGTAGTTAGTCTTTTTTGTTAACCCTATTTCTATGTTCTCATTTACTTTTATTTTTCCTCACTTCCCAATGGACTCACCCATTATCCTACAAATCTGTCGCTTTGGGATGGAACTACCCTTCCTCTTGTGAATCTGTTCCATTGGGACACAATCACCCTTTCTCTTGTAGATTTGCCCCTTTGAGATGGAACAACCATTCTCTTATAGATTAGCCTCTTTAGGATGAAATTTCCCATCCTATTGCATATCTACCCCTTTGGAATGCAACCACCCTTTCTCTTATGTATCAGAAACCTTTTGGATGGATCCACCCATTCTCTTGTGAATCCACCCCTTTGGGACAAAATTATCCCTTTGGGAAGGAATCGCCCTTCCTCCTATAGATCTACCCCTTTGGGATGAAACCACCCATTCTTCTATAGATCCACCTGTTTGGGATGGAATCACCCTTCCTCCTACAAATCCACCCCTTTGGGATGGAACCACCCCTTCATGGATCTACCCCTTTAGGATGAAACTGCCCTTTGTCTTGTAGATCCACCTTGAAATTGGCACATCTACCCCTCTTTTAGCAAATTTGCCCCAATTTTGGTGCATCTACCCAAGTTGTTGCACATTTTCCCAAGTTGTGGCACATCTACTTATTTTTCATCATCGCTTGTCTATGGGTGGATTTTCCTTATTGGGTTGGGTGGATCCACTTTTCCAAAGATATTCTAACTATAATAAATGCATAAATTGAAAGTATAGGGGAAAGTTTGGAAAGGCATACCTAACCACCTCATCCACCTCGTCCTAGTGCTCTTGATGTGCCATTTTCTCTCGAGTCTTCTTCTCACTTCTTCACTCAATATCTTAGGTAATCAAGTAAAATTGAATATTAATTACCCTTAGTTACTATTTATACCTACCCTAATCACTGCTTTTGCTCCCTTTTCTCCCCACACCTCCATTTTCTTCTGTTCTTTCATCCTTTTTCCTCGTAGATACTCTTTTGTGCTTCTTTTTCACCTTTCAAGACATTCCTTAAGCCCCCATTTTTCTTGAACACCATCTCGAGGGGCATCACCTATCCACACCATTTTTTCTATGTCTTCGACACTGGGGCATCTTTTCATTTATTTCTTCCTTCAATTCAACTATATTTTATTTTCTTTGAAACATCGTTACTTCAATAATATTTCAAAGAGGGGTAAAATGTAGACACCTAAAATTCACCATCATTGTTTGGGTAATTTTACCCTATTTTTTGTTTATATTCATTTCATCTATTAAATTAAATGAATAGTCTTATTTATTTTATTTTATTTATATTTCCCAATCCTTTATGTTAATTAAATAATGTCATTATTTAATTAAATATTCCCTGATCTTGATATTCACCTAAAATCGTTATGTTTATTCCCATCTAAAATCTAACCCTTTTTTAAAATTGTAAGAACCAGGTAGTCTCCTTATAAACTATAGTGCACCTAGTAAACTTTTTTCATGTGATTGGTGATGCTGGTGTGACATGCCCTTCAATACCATAGGGGTTGGGGAGATTGGACCTCTTGCCTACAATAGGCTGCTTTAGCCAACCAAGCCAAGACCCTCACCCCTTAAAGTCTAACCTTAGGTAAATAATTATTCATAATTACTTACACAACCTTATTCTCTCTCATCTAAAAATTAAATAAATATTTATTTAAATCCCCACATGTCACATCCTCCATCATTTTCTATTATCCTTAGTGTGCTCATTAAACCTTAATGCTTAAGCACACTAAGGCTCATCATAGAACTCAATGACATAATTGCCATTAAACCCTTGCCAAAAAATATATATAATTAGTGGGACTTGGTTAGTATCATCAACCTTAATTCATAAGAACACCAAACACTCCATAATTGTTTGATACGAATCAACTATGATAGTTTTATAGAAAGCTCATAAGACTCGGTTAATCATCAAACCCTTTACATCCAATCATCAACCTTAATACATGAATAACCATCCTAAGCACATCATATGAGTTTCATGCAACATCGTATAAATAAATCCCATTAAACTTAATGATGTTTTATTACACCTTTCAAACAAACTACATATAATCATAATGCATAAGAGTGAATGTCATTTGCCATTGTGAATGAATAATCATTCTAACCATTGTATATAGCTAATCTACATCTAACCATAATGGAGTGCTTAGTTTTTTTGTGTATTAAGATTGATGAGAATTAGATTAATACAATCATCATGCACAAGTCAATCTTACTCAACCGTGATGCATAAATAAACATAGTAGGCACACCATAGGAGTTTGACTTGACTTTTAAACAAAACCCATATATAAAACTGATACAATTAACTTAATGACACACATATAACTAGACCCCTCATAGACAGGTCATACAATAATCATACAAGTCATTGCCACTCAACCATGATGCATGGACAAACACATTAGGCACGCCATAGGAGTTTTATGCAACCACTAAATAGAACCCATTCAACTCAATGACACATGTGTCATTATAAAATTTGGACAAATCCATTAAAATAAATGAAATATGTCATTTAACCTTAATGATAAAATCCATACAATCATGTAGAAGAGTAAATGTCACTCAACCATGATGAATAAACAAGTGCACTAAGAATATATGGTATGATTTTGCTACAACTTTCAAACAAAACCCATAAATATCAATGACATATATGTCACTAGAAATTCAAATAAAACCTATACAACTCAATGACATATACACCATTAAAACTAAAACTCATACAATCAAAACACACTATCATAAATGTCACTAACCATGATGCATGGTTAATCACACTAGACACATACTGTTGGAGTTTGATGCACATAATTCATGATGGAAGCTTCACTCAAAAGACATGAAAATCAAAGGATATTATGTCATTTAACCCTAATGCACACCATTTATGACGTATTCAATTAGATCCATTATATTTTCATTAGGCCCTTCACACAAAAGCCATATAAATAATTAATTGTGTGTACAATTAAATTGTTCCATTATAGACATACAAAATCTAGTGGTGCTTCATACAAAATTAATGTCATTAAACCCTTAAAAACACATCATAAATTAAATAGTTTAATAATTTCACAAAGTTAAAAAGTAATTCACAGTAGTAAAACATAAAATATTTCTATTTCTACATGTGCATAAAATGTGAATCAAACATTCATAAACCCTACCACTAGACACACACAACTTGCACTTGCATTACACAAAGCCTATGAATCGATGAATAATATAAACCCTACCAGTAATTAGTCATTAAATGCATATTAGCATGAAAAGATTATACAAAGCCTATAAGAATCGATGAATAATATAAACCCTACCAGTAATTAGTCATTAAATGCATATTAGCATGAAAATATTACACAAAGCCTATAAGAATCGATGAATATTATATTTTCATTAGGCCCTTCACACAAAAGTCATATAAATAATTAATTGTGTGTACAATTATATTGTTCCATCATAGACACACAAAATCTAGTGTTGATGCATACAAAATTAATGTCATTAAACCCTTAAAAAACACATCATAAATTAAATAGTTTAATAAATAGTAAAACATAAAATATTTCTATTTCTACATGTGCATAAAATGTGACTCGAACATTTATAAATCCTGCCACTAGACACACACCACTTGCGCTTCCATTACACAATAATTAGGCATACCCTAGAAACCGTAATAAATTTTAAAATATAAAATAAATATTAAAAATAAACTCACACGCTAAAACATAAAATATTTATTTATTTCTACCCCTTTTGATTTTTAATAAGAAAAAAATATA
Source organism: Sequoiadendron giganteum (assembly GCA_007115665.2). NCBI lineage: Eukaryota > Viridiplantae > Streptophyta > Pinopsida > Cupressales > Cupressaceae > Sequoiadendron > Sequoiadendron giganteum. Next base: position 218,834,600 of record CM021107.1, on the reverse strand, counting down.
TTTTATTTAATTTTTCATGCATAATATAACCATTGTTGAATAATAGTTTCTTTTTTCTTCCCCTCCATCGTCTCCTAATTACTCTTTCCTTCAAGATATAATAATCATATGCACACACTTTCCATAGTTTCATATATTTTTATTTAAATAAATTTCATAAACCCCTCCTGGACAAATAATAATTTTTTATTAATTATAATTGTTAAGCAATGTTTACAAGTAATTTATGTCTTCCTTTTAGCTTTCCTTCATGTCTTCATCACTACAAAAAACTATTTCCAACTAAGATATGAACATCATTAAAATTGTAGTATTCCTTGACATTTATTTTTGCATTATTTCTTCCATTTCAAATGAACCCCCCGCATTGCACATTTTATACCTAACATTAATAAACCTCTTAACATCAAAATCATCAAATGATGCATAAATACTATGTAGCTTTGAAAATGAAGAATAAAATCAATACATCAATAATATATTTTTATTATAAAGAAAAAACTAATAATAAAACAATTCGAAACCTACAATTACTATACAAAATGATTTTTTTTCAATGAGTAGGAACTGACACAATATTACTAACCCTTGCGTTTCCCACTACAAAGCAAAGTCGAACCTGTGACCTCGAGGGATGAAAACTCTAAACCCCAACCAACTCCACTACAAATGATGACTTAAAAAATGAAATTTTATGCATGTAAAAGAAAATATCTTCTGCTTTAATTAGTAATCCCTACACAAAATATTAAATATGTGAATACATGAAACCATTTCAAATACTCCAAAATAGCTTGCTTTTGGCTTTTTTTTTTTACTAGTATACCACATGAGGCATCAATTTCCTACCAAACTTCCTTATTTTATTTAAATGTTATTTTATAGCCGCGTATAAAGGTGCCAACATAGATCTCAGGTTTGTTCATTGCTCCCCCACCATATAGACTTAAGCCTGAAAGTTTTTCTTGAGAAGTTTAAGAAATCCTTGTTTTGAGAAGTTCAAGAGATGGGTGCCCTGGAATGTGTCAAATCTTCTGGCAAGAAGTTCAAAGCACAAGAAGAGGAAGCAGATGCAGGTATACCAAAAATCCTCTTACTTGTTTTGACACATTATGAGTAAATAGCTATGCATTTGGAGTTTTGTGTAGCAGATGATGGGATAGATTGATCAAGATGCATATAGGCCAAATTGCAGTCAATGGGCTTTGTGGAATCTATTTAAGTATGCACTGTTTTGTACGAGCTATGGCAGTGTGTTTATTTGTTTGGCTGATTTTTTTTAGATTTTTTTATTGCTACAAGTTCATACCTCTGGTTCTTACCAGATTCCCAAAGTTTAACAGATTTCAAAATTTTCAAAATGGAGAACATCTAGGTGGGTTCTAGAGGCCTACCTCTAGTGATATGCCCATGATACTGACAAAACATGACTGGTTTGATATATGGGTTGTAGATAGTCGTTGTTATAAAATTCAAAAGAGACCACATTACCTCTAATATTTTGAAACCCAGAGTTTCACAGTAAAAAGTTATTTTATTATTATTTCAATCAGCAGTACCAATTATCAATCTCCTGGAACTTAGTGCCTAAAGATCTCCTTCAACCCACTGCTAAGAACAGAGTTCTCATTCACCAAAATTCTCACCTAATGCAAATCCTTGGAAGATTTAAAGAGTTTATGCTAGATAGCTTTAATATTTAGAATATAGATAGAACAAAAAACCGCTACCAGTGTAATGTCTCCTTCATGGCTTGTTCTAAGGTTGCTAGGTGATAAAGTATCTGAGACTCTATTCCCACCCCAAGGGTCTTTTGCAATTGTAAAACCTTGAAATAATACCTGCATCACCATTTGTATACATGTCCACATTCCTATATATTAGTTTTAATATCTAGTATCCAGAAATTAGACATAATCATACTTGTAGATTGAAAATATAAGAAGAGTTACTCAGCCCATCAGGAGAGGGGGATCCTTAAGGGGCCAACGGTCTACCACCTCCTATTTCCCAACCCTTCTCTCGGACCTACGTGGCAGAATGCCTAGGTGGAACCCCCATCCCTCCATGACCCAACCTTGCTTCGGGCCCGTGGGGTAGAATGCCCAACCCTTGCTTCGGGCCCGTGGGGTAAAACCTGGATGGGGTTTTTAGACAAACCACTTAAGTTATGACTCACTTCTCTTGGTAGGATTACAATCAGATTGCAAACAGTTCTATATAATTTCTTGGTATACACTATACAGTCATTAGCAATTCACTTGCATTTTCATTTATGATGCTATGAAAAGAGTCTAACATAAGTATATGATTCAGCATGAAGATATATCAGAGTGTAGGAGTAAACATAACAAAATTCAAGTCTATAGATCATTCATCATATTCTACAGTTTAATGCAGTCCAACAGATTCAAATTAGTTTAGTTCAATATATGTATATAATTTCATTAGCATGAAGGTATAAATAACTCGATTAAGAAATATGCATATCTATACTTTCAGACTTCAATCAAACATAAATGTAGATCAAGCATCATTAGACCCAACTCTGTACACAGTAAACACTAATGACCTATATCCATTCAAAGACTACACAATCTGCCAGATCTAATGTTCAAAATCAATGTCAAGAATTTTGTTTCTAGATCCTGATCTATCAAGAAGGAATGGTTTTCAAAACACGTCAGAGGAACATATATATATTTCAATGAATAAAGACTGGATATTATATTCAATAGAACACAGATCATCTGGAGCCTAGGTCAAGGGTTTATGCAGCATCATTATGTCAGATTGAAGAAATTAAATATTAAAGCCAGTGAGTGATCTCACCTGAATTGTTATATCTCCACATTTTTTGATTTCTTAATCACCTCCTTCAATAAATAATCACATACCACATATGGTAATCGATCTGCAAATCCTGAGTTCCCCACCGATCTGCAGCTCATTTTTTTTCCCAGTAATCAGCAATCTGCAAAATATCTTTCATATCTCCCCCTTCCCTTGTTCTTGAGAACCATTCATCTTAAATACCCGATAGGCTCAAAGGTATTTGGTAGGGACGTGTCCTTTTGTTCAATCGTTGTAATAATCGTTGTATTTAATATTCTATTGGGAACTGCTGACTTTTAGGAATCGTTGCATTAGTCTTTACTAATGTTTTGGTGTTTATCATTTATTCATTTGCTATTACTCTCTCTTTAATCGATGCCTTTGTAGATTTACTTATTTAGGAATCAGTGCTTTTTTTTAGAGTTAATTAAGGCATAGCCACATTTAACTAATATTAGTTTATTGTGGATATTATTTTTATTTTCATTATTATATTATAATAAATAATATTTATCCAAGATAATTATAATTATAGTATTGTTTGAATTGTAATATATATATATATACACATTTTGTTATTTATATTTCAATGTTTCATATTTGATGTTATAATTTTGGGGACATGACAATCAGGATAGCTTTAACATTTATAATTTGGATAGATTAAAAATTATACCTAGTAAATATCATTGTAGAGTGACCTTGTAAGGAAAATAGAATCTTCACCGTTTCAATGGTGATCAGATAACCAATCAATTATCTGTAGATTACATTAAATTTTGAGTTCATGTAACATTCAAAAGATTGTTTCTGAAATTATCTGTATATTTTTTTTAAACTGATGTTTCAAACACACTTACTATCTTCTTTCAGATGATAGATCAATATTCCATCACATATTTAAAACATAAATGATTCAATGGTGAGTAATATTACATCCCTAAAATCATGCTTTCTTTCTATTATATTTCTTTGTTTTGTACATCAGAGAAGCCACCTAACAAATAGTAAGAAACTAACATTTGACTCACCTAAATGGATCTTGGATTAATGTGAGGTAGATCAGTTTGATATCACAGGGCTTCTCTTCAAAAGGTGAAGAGAAGCACGATAGAGACTAGTCTTTCAAGTGTGGTATTAAATTAAGATTCTGTATAATTTTCAATCCAAAAAACAAGAATATATGTTTCATAAAATTGTGTGTATACGGTTTCAGGCAATTGATTCAGCTGCAGGGAAATGCATTTATGCTTAGGTAACTAGTTCTTGTTGATCATTAAGAGGTATTAAAAGATTAATATAATATAAAATTTGTAGAAGTGTAATGAAATTAGAAAGACATTTCAATCCAATCTTCACAAGCAGATAAAGGAAATTGAGGCAGCCATAGTATAATTGATCAACACGACAAATTATTTAGAATGCTAAAATTAGTAACAAAAGAAAACTTAAAAAAAGATTTTCAAGATCAGGAGTAACATACCATAATGACCTCTTGCATATCCTCTGCGTGACCTTGGTCTCCACCGCCCCTTCAAAGTCCTACAAACTGTCAATTCTTTTGCTGGTGACCAAGAGGGTAGGATCACCAAATGGGCTATCTCCATAGATAAGTGTGCTGAGGTTCTATTCCAAAGCTCAAGGTGAAGCATATCAACGCCTAACAACAGAAAACAATCTCTGCCATGGATAATGCTGGGCTGAGAAAATCAAAGATGGGTGTGAAGAATGGTGGAGAAATTAACTATTTCTCGTGCAAAGAGGAAGAACAAAAATGAGAATTCAAAGTTGTTGGCATCTGATGCCCTGTTTCTTCCCTTGGGACTCACCAATAATGTCTTCTTTGTTCTCTTCTTCACTGCATCCTATTTCCTGATGGGAAGGTGGAGGGAGAAGATCAGGACCTCAACGCCCCTTCATGATGTCAGCTTTAGGGAGCTTGTGGCCCAGTTTGCTTCTTTCATTTATTTGCTTGGATTCTTTGGCATTGATTATATGCAAAATTTCATCAGCAAAGACAATGATGGCTCCTGGGATAATTTTGTTGGGGAGGCAGATTTCAACGCCCCTCCAACAACCTATGGGATAGCAGTCGAAGAAGAAATTGTTGTTAAGAAACCTGAATTCCAGCTAAAGGAAATTGCCCTTGGTGACAATCAAGATGGAGACATTGCAGCTGTTGTATGCAATGGCACTCTACCTTCCTATTCTCTTGAATCCTCCCTTGGGGACTGTAAGAGAGCTGCCTCTGTGAGGAGGAGTGCCTTGGAGCTCATGACTGGAAGATGTCTTGAGGGGCTACCTTTGGAGGGATTTGATTATCAGTCAATTCTTGGGCAGTGCTGTGAAAATGTACAAGTTTCTGTGGGTGTAGCAAGGCCTTTACTAGTCAATGTGTTTGAGTATACGGTGCCCATGGCAACCACAAAAGGGTGCCTGGTTGCAAGGCCATCCTTATGAGTGGTGGGGCTACAATAATTCTTCTCGGAGATGGCATGACTAGGGCTCCTGTTGTTAGGATTCAGAGTGCCAAGAGAGCTGCAGAGCTCAAGATCCTCGATAACCTCTCTGACATCTTCAACAGGCGTTTCTTTTCCAAATCCCCTTTTTCATTTTGCATGGTCTCAACCGCCCCTTCAAAGTCCTCGTCGCCCCCTCTTTCTTGATCAGGCTATGGCCAAGCACTCATCAGGCAAGAGGAATAGAGTTGCATCATCCAAACCTCATGTATAATTGCATGCTTCATCCTCATAATCTGGACCGAAGTGTTTGCTGCTTCTTCTTTTTTTCTGTTCGTTAAAAAATCATTTCCGTTGAAGGGAGCGGCCTAAGAAGTCCACAATTCAAAATTCAAAATTAAAAAATAGAAACTCTGCTCTTGGAAATTCAACATTAAATAAAAACCAAGTTTCTACGGTAGTTACTTTAATGAAGAGTTCAGAGGGAATGCTCAAACTCCCCTTGTATGTTCTTTAAAGGGACAAGAAAAATGGGTGTGACTAATGTGAAGTTGCATTAGGTAGTTGTGTGTATAGAGAATATGGCAATATTGGACTGATTTGGAAGAAAGGAAAAACGAAAAATCTAGAAGTGGGATTTATGAGGGTATGCATTTAACCTAAAATTGAAGTTTCAGATGAATACATGGTAGGGAAATTGGGAACTATGAAAGACAAGGGAAGATAAAGAGGATAATACTTAGGATAGATGTTGTTAAGAGGCGGAAGAATACTCATGGTTATAAGATCTACTTTATATGCTTCAACACTAGTCTTTAATGCTCACTACCAATCTGATGCTTGAAGGAGTTGTATGCAATAAAACGAAATACTTTGGCTTATATGTGAAGAGAAAATTCAAAATGGTTGATTGGGGAATAGTACTCTACTAGGAATTAGATTATTTGCGACCCAAAATTTGGGATAAATATGAGATTTTGTCTTAGGATATTGAGATTTTTAAGCATGTTTGTCTAGGTTTGAATTTCAAGTTGAAACTTAAATTAGAATGAGGAAAATAAGTTAAAATAAGGTTGAAAGGGTATATAAATCAGTCCAAAGTTGGGTAGAAAGTTACAAACCATAACTAGTTGTCTTAAAACATCAATGTAGGAGAAAACTATAAAATAATTGCAAGAGCATAAGATGGGGACCACAAATTAGGCAATTTCCATCATTATAATCCAATGTAGTCATTATCCACCTAGATTTGACTATTTATTCACTTAGGTTCATTTCCATGATCATAGAATTAACCCATGTTACCTTACTAAAATTTAAATTCCAAATTCAAGGCTAACTAGCCTCCCTTGTTTCCTTGAGCTAAGTGCATATTTTGTAAAATTTAGCAATATGTGTTAGTATTTAAACACATTTATGAACATTAATTTTACACATATCTAGATTCCAAAAGTCCTCTCTCAATCTATAGCATTAAAGGAGAAACCAATAGCAAAGTATTTATATTTGGTACACTAAAATGAGTAAAAAAAATCTACATAAATCACTCCAGGATGCTTACCTTTGTCTTTGAATTTTTGTACAAATTTTTTGAAACTAACCTAGGAGAAATCTTATTCTAGTTAAAAATAGAAATAGATTTCAAGGTATTTTCAAATACTACCACTCGTTGAATATTAGTGAAAGGAGCAGAGCAATAAGTGAATATAAGAGAAAGAGCTAACATTGTATAAGGTCAAATCCAAACTCAAAAGGCGAGTTTTATAATTATGGACTTGACCTAGATCACTAAAATTGACCCCAACAAAGCATAAGCTCAACACAAATAATGAGGTATGCAACTAGTAGGGAGATCATATTTTCAAGGTAGATAAAGAGCATATTAATAAAATCTTTATCAAATGATAATCATTCTATAATTAAAAAGATAAGTACCCTTGTTTTCTTTATTTATTTTAAGTAACTTAGCATTTAATATTAGAATATTGATTTCCCTTAAACATATTCATTACCAATCTAGGTTAATAATGCTTACTTGTACATGTGTTTAATTAGATTAGCCTAAAAATTAATCTTGATGTAAATCTTATTTTCCTTTACAAAAATGTTATTTACAACAACCAACTTTTAGGAAATTTTAAATATACATGAAAAGTGAATTTTTATTTTTTTTCCATCAAAGTGTTTTTCTAATGGGAAAATTTTCATTCCCATTACTTTTAGGCCCTTTGAGAAAATGTCTCAATATAATTACATAGTAAAATGTGGTACAATTTTGTGCTAAGTTTGTCTTCTTTCTCCAATCGCTAGCCACAATCATTTTGTTGTGTGCCTCATTTTTTAATCAATTTGATCATGATATTTTAACTAACTTTACTTTAGATACTTAAGTATGTGTTTTAAATTATGATACTAAAACTATGTTTTATGGACATTAATACTATGATTGTTCTACTTTGTTATGTTTTTTATAATAAAAGCAACAAAACAAGGTTGCTAGCCCAAAGGGAAATATTATTTATATGTTCTACTTTGTTATGTTAAGGTAAAGGGAAATAACAGTTAGATATTGGTTGGAAAATATAAATATGAATATACTATGTTTTTGATGTTAGTGAATTATCATATTTTGTTATGATACTATGATTATTGGACTAGAACTACCTTGTTGATTGAATGAGGTGGGTGCAAGAAACTAGTTTCACTCTCCTAGATGAGGAGGGAAAGCATCATTGGAGAGAGAAAAGCATATCCAAAATAATCACATGCACACCATGGCTCTTAGGACTCACATACACACACACACACTAATGATATCTTATTTTCTTATCTAGTTATGTTAGTTTCCTTGAGTTGTTAGTGAAATGGTGTGTGTTGCAAAGTGATTTTAGTTTTGACAATTCTTGTCTCCTTAGTCATATTACCAAGATAAGTCACTTTTGACTTCTCGTCTCAATGCATGTTTTCTTGTCATTATGTTTTAAGCTTGATAGGATTTCATCTCAAAAAGATTGCATAATTATTAATTTACGAACAGTTTTGAAGAAAATAAATATGTTTATGGATAAGTGAATTGATTTAAGGAGAAAAATATCAAGTAGATATATATGAGATTGAGAGAATTAATAAAAGAATTTATTTATAGGGATATAAATGTGTGCATATATAGATATATAATTATTAAATATATATATAGTTACTCATTTTATATATATTACTATTTTAAATATTTTGTTTTAAAAGAGGTTTGATTTAAAAGCTTGGATGAGGTATTATGAAATCCAAAGTGGAGAAATGCATTTGTTAATATGCATTAACATGAGAAAGTATTACAATTAGTATGGAGAAAACTCCAACCAACTAAAGTTAATACCCACTTCAGTAACATTGAATAAGGAAGGAAGTGGGGGTAAATGGAAGTTTGTGGTGAGAGGAGGTGGAGGCAAGACCAAAATATAACAAAATAAGGAGAAAGAGACAACACATGGGGAGTGTGGTGTGGTAAAGGTATCAAGGAAGGAAGAGCTTGACATTTTTGATTGGTTTATTTTGTAGAGAAGTTGGTATGAATTATACTCACCTATATGCATTTCTTGATGTCGAATTGACAAGAAAATAATTTGAGTTGAATAAGAGCAATAATCATAGGAAAATTTGAGAGTCTTTTTAAGTTAAATTCTAATGTAAATATTCATAGGAATGTATAATGGGTTGTAGACTTTCATAAAGGTTATGCTAGTTTATTCCAAAGGGCCTAAACCCTTGATCTTTTTTTCTACTAAATATTAGGGGTTAATGTTATAAAATTGTGAAGTTTTAAACTCATATACGTTGATAATATTATATTAAACTTTTTCAAGTTTGAACTTGGCATGAATATTGAGAAGTGTTATTTTTTACCCTCTAGGTATGAGCTTGTTATAAAAATTTTTAATAATATTTTAGACCCTTTGAGGTTGGTGTTTATATTTTTAAGCACTACATTTTTCTTGAGAGACCGTTTAGGTTTGTGCATATTTTACCAATGTATTTTACTTGAGAGATCGTATAGGTTTGTGTGTATGTGATCATTATATTTTTCTTGAGAGACCATATATGTTTGTGTGTATGTGACCATTGTATTTATCTTGAGAGACCATTTATTTTTATGTATATTTGACCACTATAATTTTCTTGAGAGACCATATAGGTCAGTATATATGTGACCACTGTATTTTTCTTGAGAGATTGTATAGGTCTGTGCTTGTATAAACATTGTATTGTATGGTAAGACCTTATGAGGTCTTTATCTTTTAAGCTCAATAGAATGCAATTTTTATGTTTTTTAGCATTCTTAAGACTAAATTATTCACTATTCTTTAACCTGGAACATGTTAAGTCTTTTCAACCATTTCTTCAAAGGGAGATTATTATGTTGTTCAACAACCTATCCAAGTCGATGTTCATTGAGCTTTGTAATGAATATATGTGGAAACCAATTGAGGTTTATTCTATTTTGGGCATCTTAAATATTATATTAGACATCATAAGTTTGAGTTCATAGAACCTTGTTAATAATATTGGGGTCAATACCTATATACCCAATCTAATGTAAACAATGTTACTGTTTTCAAAGTCATTTGGTTCTTCACAACATTATTTAATGTAAACATTACTATTAAAATTGATGTTTATATTATGAAAGGTCTATTTCTAAATCTTAATCACTATTGATGTATTGATAGTGGCTATATTTTGAAAGGTTTGTGTCTAAACATTAATCATTGTTGATGTATCGATGGTGGTTGTAAGGCCCCGCTGCGCATGTGATTAGTAAAACTCTAATTTATTTCATGTTTCCCTAAATAGATGGTAAGATGTATTATAGATGATTAATTAAGCTTGCAAATTAATGTTGTACATGATTGTTTCTTACAATTGCATTGACAATGTGCAGGAAAATAAGGGTGCAAGTACGAGAAGGGAAAACCATTGAGAGAAAATCAAAATACATCTTATTGTGGATATGAATTTTGAACCATTTTGGAGCTTAGAAATAAATAAAGTTAATATGTGGTAAACTAGTATGGTAAGGGTTGATATTAAAAGGATATTAGATTATGTGTTATGTGGGTGAAAGTGGGGTTAGGGGTTAGGAACCCTTATCCAAGTGTGAAACTCGGATGGATCCTTACATGGGTCTTTAAAGAGGGTTGTTGGTCAATTTCCTTGGTTGGGATGCAAAAGTAAACCCCCTAGGGTCTATACCATAGTGGGAGGGGTCAAATGGGAATGCAACAGGGCCCCAAGGACATGATTTGACTTCTGAAAAGTCCTCATGATGAGGAGTGACGAATTTTCAAGGAGGATGGGGGTGAAATGATTGAGAGATTGTCAAAGTGCACTTTTCCCTCTTTAATGAGGAAAAACCCTCACTGATGGAGCGAGGTACACTCTACACCTCCCCATTGAAAATTTTGTAAGTTGAAACTCCTATATATCTTGGAGAGGAAGGAAGAGTGGGGTGTTACCCATTTCTCCTATTGGAGAACCTTAGTGAAGATGGTAGAAAGGATGGGAAGAGGAGATGAGTCCTCTTTCTTGGGGGGAGACAGTGACCAAGATGGCTTGGCTTGGAGAGGAAAGAAGGATGGAAGAGTTAATCCACCCATCTAAAAAAAAGAGATAAGTTTTCTTATTTCCATTTATCCTTGTTTATTGGTTGTAAGAAGGTGACGAATTGTATGAATCATGGTTGATAATAGAAAGTAGATAACCTAGATGCCTGAAATTTGTGCTATGTTAGTTTTATCTCTTTTGTAAAAATGAGAAAAGACTTCATCTATCATCATGGAGCCAAAATAATTCCTTGCTCGAGGGTATGGCTAGAGCCCACGAGGCTCCATGATGCCATTTATGGTAGGGTGGAGAGAAAGACCTTCTATAATGGTTGCCATCTACTTCATTTCTAGGTAATATTGTAGAGATGGCAATTAAAGTAAATAGTATTTGTTGTAGAATGAAACAATACAAGAGTGATCATTTGTGTTATTTTTGTAACATAGAGGATAGTAGTTTGTTGAAAATATAAGGTTGAAATGAGAAGGATTATTTCATTGGTAGTCTAATCACTAAATGTGGCTATGTTATTTGTTATGTTGCTTTCTTTTTCTTCGTACATTGGTACATTGGTACATTGAGGAAATTGATTTAAAATAAAAATTAAAAAAATACCTTTTCTAAATTTTATGGTTGATACTAAGAGGGTTTTGAGTTAAATGATTGCAACTACTTATATAATGAATAACGAATTGTGGGTTCATTTATGTTGCTCCTCTAAATATCTAATTATTGAAAGGAAACTAGCCATCTCTGCATAAGCCTTCAAGGGCTTCATTTGGGAACCTTAATATCAAGTTATGAACAAATAAATGAAGAGATTTAAAATGAAATGTTTCCTTTGCTATACAAATTTATTGAAATTATATATTATGAATTAAGAATATATATAAACTAAAAATAAATATGTATTGAAATATATATATATATATACTCATTGTATTTGTTGTTCATATGCTCTATGTTTATATAAAGAATACAACTGAACATTACTTTAAAAAAAGAGATAAAAAATTGTACAAATGATATAAAGTAATAATATATGCATTCATTTTATGGATATGAATACATATTTTATGGATATGAATGCAATGAATGCTAAGTGGACCATTCATTATCATGAGAGATGGGTTCTTGTGAACCACTACTCATGAATCATGGATCAATGAGTTTGACTCGAAAACTACACGGTTGAATCCTGATAGCAATATCATAATAAGAATCTAATATTGTTATTATTATTTTTACACATAACATACACCTTGATTTTAAAAGAGAAAAGGTTCTTTTTAAAGGAAATATAAATTTTCTTTTGGCATGCAGCCTGTGCCCTACACAAGACTTGTGCACCCTAGGAGAGGGGCTTAGCCCCAGGAGGCCGTAGCCTACTAAGTGGCCACGAGATCCTTTGGAGGCTGACGCCCCACCTCTTCTCATCATTGCTCTTGCCTATGCGTAAGTCATTAAAACAATAACCATTAAAACAAGAGCACTATGGAAAATAAGGTTTTGGTAGGGTTTTGGAGTATGTTTAATAACCTGAAAGTTTCAATTATCAAGTCTTAATTAAATAGGTGTGTGCACCCTTCGATTTAAAATCAATAGCAATATTCGTGGGTAATAATCATATTAATACCAATGGGGTATAAGTAAAAATAATATTATTATCACATTAACATTTTTATAATGATTAAAGAAAGATATTATTAGAGAGCAATGAAATTGATGTTAAGATTATTTCATGGTATTTATAGTAATGTAACATTATTCTTAGTATTATGGATGAAGAAATATATATATTATTCTTAGTATTAAGCAAATAAATTAATATCGAATGAACTATTAATAACAAGGATTAGAATATCATGAGAGAGTTTAAATATCAATAATAACTAAGCTATTATTATTACTTAGTAACAAAAGAAAACAGAATGATCATATTGGCATTGATAATATTATTATAGATAATTTTCTATTAATAACACTTTACAATTTGATCAATATTCACATTGATACAAATATTTAACCATGATGGTACTAAAATTGGTTGGGGCGAGCAATGATGCTACTAAAATAGGGAATACAATAATGGTATCGAAATCAATAATTTGATTTAATAATAATATTGTTAAAAACCAAGTTAAAGAAATAATAATAATTTGTTATATATCATTGACATTTAAAGGATTACTTTGATAGAAAACTAGTGTGTTAACATGTTAGAGAGTAGGTGGTTGTGCATGGATGTGTTGCAAATTCTAGTTACATGTGGCAAGATTAATCAATTAATAATAAGTGTTGAGTACTGGAATGAAATAAGTTTAGACAGATTTAGATTTATTTTTTAGAGAAACTAAGTGTTATCTGATTTTGAAATGTTTGCATACAAATTAAAAACATAAATCAATGCAAATAAAAAAATAAGAAGTTGCCATCAAATTCAAATATATATATACTGCCAATGGAAATAAAACATTCCCATCTAATTGTCCAATAAACAAATATCTAGCTTTTATATGATAAATGAGATTTTTGAGGCCTTTACCTAATATTTTAGAGGATTTTACCATTAAACAGTTGTTGGTTTACCATTGAATGGAAACTGAAACTCATTTTCCAATGACTCAATAGTGGCTTGGAGGCATGAGACTTATTTAGGCTCATATCTCACTCTATATGTAGCCTATTGGCTAATTACTAGTTAATTATGATTATACATTATTGTTATTTTAATAAATCGTCGTGACATATCCTTATTATGCTCATAAGTACATGATCGAGTTGTTTGATATGAACTTGATACACATAATTGATCACATCTTAAAGATGATACTTCATAGATTATGGCCATAAAGTAAATAAATAAATAAATCATTAAATAAGCCTAAAACCTATCATTTCCCCAACATAAGCGTACATTAGCCAATGCTTGAGCCAATTAAAGTAACTTGGGTAAACCATCCCTAAAAGGAGTGCTCGAATATATTTGTTTATAAAGATATGTTAAAAAGTGACTACTCTAGGATATGCAATGCGTACCATAGATATCATCTACGCAATGAACTCTTAGAGTGTTATTTAGCTTAGTTAATGGGGTTCAAAATAAATTTGTTGGGTTTTCTAGCGAAAAATTATGGGCATGATAGTGGCTATAATTTAAAAGGTTTGTGTTTAAATCTAAAATTTATTGAATCATTAAGTTTCCATGAACATCTCTGTATTCTAGAAGAAAGCTTGAATCTTTATGTCATTCTCAAAAAATTGCTAGAATTAAACATTATCGAGGATATTAGGCCAATAAATCATTTCAATCTTATAAGAATCATCCTTGAAATCAAGATGGGGAAGGAGAAAATATGTAGAGACTGCCAATGAATCAACCTTAGCACTTTGATCTCTAGGAACTACATTAATAGAAAAGGTATCAAAATGGTTTATCTTGTCCCAAACTCTATTCGTGTAGTGCTTCATTTTTTTCATTCTTCATCGTAAATGTATTCCTTACTTATTTGATAATAAGTTCATCATCACCTACTATAGTTAACTTCCTAATTCCCTTTTCTTTGGGTGATGCTATTTCTAACAAGAGACCTTTATATTCAACAGTGTTCTTGGTATTTTTAAATTCTACCTTATATGAGGAAGGGAACTTATCTCCATTAGGTGGTATCAAAAAACCACTAGTATTAGAACCTGAAATAGAGCATCTACCATCAAACTTAAGAGTCTATAATTTGAAAGAGATGTCTAGGTCAAGAAAATTTTCTTCTACTGTATCTTTAGAAGCCATCATATAATTTCCAAAATCTGCTTTTGAATATAAAATCTACTTGATTGAGGGTCATCAGAGTTTAAAATGGTGAATTTGGATTTTTCCTTTAGCTCTCCAAATGAAATTTCTTATTTCCAAGAGGGATAAGGGCATGGGACCAATCCATCTAGATTTATCCTCCTAAATCTTTACAAAAACTTTGACTCAATAGCATGCCATAACTTATAGGGATGTAAGCTACCAGGATGGTTAATTTGAGTCTCTTGCCAAGATGAGCTGCTAGAGATGCCTGGGCATCTTTTATTTGACCAATTAACCAAACATGCTTGGAATCCATAGAATAACATTTCCCAAACATCTTAGTCAATGACAACCCTGAGGATTTGACTACTGTTGCAAGAATCACATTATCAGAGGGCCCAGAATCAATGATGTAATTACTCAACCTCTGGCTATTAATATATAAAGATACATAAAAAGAATTAGGTTTTAAATAAGATGCATCAAAAATATGATTTCGGTACTAGTATGACATACTAGAAGATGAGACCCTAGGATTGGCTAATTGTTCATTTGTTAGATTGACTTCAACATGCTTAGCTTTCAAAAATTTCACCAAACGATTAAGCTCATTAGGATTTAACTTTAAGTACTTAGTAGGGGAAATTTGAATCTTGTAATTTTTACAATAATCCATGATATCAAAAGAATTGACACACTTTTTAGAAGATTGAGTGATTGAACCTTTATGGATAACATCTAAAGACTTCTGAAAAATGGATGAAAAATAAGCATTCTTAGAGGAAACACTATATTTATGGAAGTTAGGTGTACCTTTTTTATTAATGTTTTGTTGTCCTTGAGTGAATACTACACATTAAGTATCATCCAATGTCATATACATATCACCCTCTTTTAGAATTAGATTCATATTCAAGGAAATTAACTACATAGTTGCCATAATTTTTAGGTATAGTATCTTCTAAACTAACTTAGACTTCAACCACTTCTCTCATTGTTTCCATCTATATATGTGTTCATTTTTGACATGTGGTTCCATTGAGATCTGTTGCGAGATGGAAAGTGCACATGTTACCTCTATTTGTGCTAGGTGGTGCTTCTATGGCTAGTCATTGTTGTACATGAGGCAATTGCATATGTCTATTGCTTCCCCCAGGTCACTGATTATAAACATTCCTTGGTATATCTTGATATGGTTTTTGAAAAGGTTGAAACACAAAGATGTTGAGGACACAATTGAGACAAATAAAATATGCATCTAACACTTTCAATCCATCTTTAGATCGGGATGATCAAACTTGGTTTGATCTAACAAAGCTACATGAAGAGTGTCTCACATTAAACACAAGGATAAAGGAGAAATGATTGAAAAATATGTATAACTTAGGGACCTAATAAAAATTAAGTACACACCAATCTCTTATGCTCTTTTTCTTGTTGATAGAATCCTGAACTCAAATGTCACTCCCAAAACTCTGGTTGAAGTGAAATATATCCTAGTTGAACTTGAGTATCTATGTAGAGCCTTGATAGAAGCAAAGAAACTGTGGGATGAAATCAAATCTTCATAGCCAGGTACTCTCCACAAACTTCAAGGGAAAATCGCCTTCAATTAATTGCTCATAGTTATTATTTTGGATGTACTCCTAAGGGGGAGTATTCAAGAAATTGTTAAATTATTTTGGTCAGTGTCAAAGGGAAGAACAATACAATATCTTCTATTCTTTTCCATTAATATCAAAGGGGGAGAGAAAGCATCATGTGAAATTTTTTATCTTCATAGGGGAAGAGAAAGTAAAAGAAATTATGAGAAAGTGTGTTCAGAGTTGTTGTGTTATCTTTGATGGTTTTTCACATCATGTGTTGTCATCAATGACAAAGGGGAAGATTGTCATTGATGTCAACATTAACATCAGTATACCTTACATTACTTGTATAGATCAATAGTTGCTCTGGTAATAATGGTTTGAGCTATGCTAATCTAGTACTAAAAGTTTGTTGATCCAGTATTTTGGTCTAGATCATCTCATCTTGTAAGATTCATTTAGAAGATGATAATATATTTTTTCTTGACATCATTTTCATCTACTAACAAGATCTCAATTGGCTTGGTTATATGGTTGGAAATATACAGTTACTAGTAGGTAGGTACATAGTGTTCAATTTATATACTGGCTCAATGCATCAATTTTTTTGGTCTAGATTCTACCACAAAGAAAGATATCACTACAAGTTTTTGTACATAGATTCATGACTATGAGATTCATGTTACCTCAAATTTCTATGATGATATGCGAACACATACGGAAGATACGAGTAATAGTATTTTTTTCTAAGGATTACAATAAGTTTCTATATAGTGCACTAATGTGGGAGATTCTACGTTTTCTCATGATTAATTTTTTTGTCTTACAGAGTTGAAAATAAGTTATTTGATGTCTTCTAAAGGTGAATTCAATGTGTTAATAAATTTTTGGGTTGCATGTTTGGCGAATTACATATACATTTGAATTCTTTGATGTTTTAGGTCTAACACTAGCTGACCTAATTATGAATTTGTGTTAAGATGATTAAGGGTGATCCCACAATACTGGTTTACAATTTTTGGGCAAACTTGAACTGAACTGATTTTTTTAACTAAATCTTGACTTTCGGGCTCCTATAGCGGCTAAACTGTAAGGAATTTTAAGATGATGTAAACTAGTGATTGTGAAGTTTGTCTATAGATTCTAACTATATTTTTTTCAAAAAAATTGGAATCAGAATGCATTTTTTTTCATCTCCTTCGAAAACTAGTTTTTATCAGTAAACAACATTTTTAAGGAGTGATGTTCACCATATACAACATAAATTTTTCTGTATGAAGGATAAAATTCTATTTTTTTCAAATTTAGATTTGTAACTACAATATCTAACCAGTTCATTTGGTTTCATAGTGTTTTATTAAATATTTTTTCCTTAATCAAGTTTCGAAGTCAAACCAATTACAATTTAGACATAAACGGACTGTATACAACATAAATTTTTTTGTATGTATCAAAATTCTTTTTTTTTTAATGGAATAAGGACATCAATACACAACCTGAACATATTTTTTAAAATTTTATTTTGATAATCTACTATTTTCCCACATGTGCAGAACAGAGAGTTTGATTTTTGGTGAAAAACCTATATTCACAAGAAATAAAAAATAAATATAATAATCAAATTTAATTTAATTAAAATTATACTTTTTTGGAAGATTATAATAAGGACTAAATACTTACAAAAAATAAATTTTAAATGAACTCATTTGATCCCCCAAAAGGTAAATCAAAAGTGGTTTTTTATTAGCATTTTGATAGGTGTAAAGGAGACTTCGTTATAGGTATGGTTTAAAACTAGCGGGGTTCTATCCAAGGGGGCTTGGTCTAAGGTGGTTTGATCAAACCCTCTTCAATTGGAATCCTTTAAATGGGAATTTTCAAGGCTTAAATCATTATATTTTTTAAAAATATTTGATTTCAACAAAAATCAGGATCTCCCAGAATGTGTAAACCACTATTGTGGCAACACCCTTAAACATGTGTTGTGAATGCTAAAGCGATCTATCTTAGGTCTATGACAAATGATACTATACATTACATGCTTTTGTTGGGCACGAGGATGAATATGTTTTTTAGGATAAAATCGATAGAGTTATTTTGACTAAAAATAGGGCTACTCTAATTAGGTCGACCTAATTAGTGTATGCGAATGTATACAATATATATATATATATATATGTAAGACATTTTTGGATAATTATGAAGTGTGAGAGAGAAGAGAAAAAATGATGAAGTGGTGAAAGTCAGAGAGATCGTGTATGGACTACTGTATGGTGCAAATGTGTAGAATTATATGTGTGAATAGACAAAAAAATTGAGTACATTGTACAAAGAAGTGTAATGTATTCAGTGTTTCATTGCAACTAAACTCCAGCATAAGGAAGGTACATTCTATCTCATTTCTCACCCTGGTAGTGAGCTATACTCCTTTTTTATTAAATTACTTCAGGAAGTGAGCCTTCAAGGACAATGAGTCCTGGCAGTGAACCATTGTAATATTCTTTATCTAGATATATTATATTGTGAGTTAACCCTCACTATGGTTTTTCCTATTTTGGGTTTTCCACATAAAAAATCTTGGTGTTTGTGTGTCATGTGGCATTATGATCTCTTTCATGTCCTTACTTACAATTGTAGTTAGATTCTATGTCCCTCTAGTTGACACTATTTGTTTCAGTTTGCTTATGGTCATTTTTTAGTCGTTTAGCTGTTTTGGATGCTATATTACATTATTTCAGTTATGTCATTGATGCTATGTTAGTTGTTATACTTTTTTGATGATACATTTGACATTTTGATCATCTGGTTATGTTCATGTGATGACATTATGATAGACAAGTGTGTGTTATGGTTTATGCAATTTCTGAGTGTTAATGATTTTATCATGATGTAATCAATGTTTATGATATAATGATGCATGTCAGTCTTGGTGAAGGAGACAACATAGCATTATTCACTCGTGAGTATCCTGCTACGTTGCGACTCTCCTTCATGGTGTGTTTGTCGATATATGTTGATATGTTTGACAGTGTTGTTTGATGTAGTTTGCAGGTATAGGCATTGACTCCACCTGCTTTGTTAGGTCTGAGCGTGCCAAGACCCAATGGAAATATGTTTTTCGGAGATAGTGTTTGGTCCTCTGTCTTAAGCCATCGTTCTTGAAAGAATGAGTACCCGTTTGTTACCCGTTTATGTTTGCCATTCATTCTGTCATGTCATTTGTAGTTTCATCATGTTAGAAATTGATTTGTTTAAATAGTTAAATGATTTGATAAATAGTGTTTGATTCAATTATGATTTAATTGTTATGTTAGATTAAATAATTATGTTAGATTATTTTATAATTAAAGTTAATTATTGTTTTATAAAGGTTCGTTTAAATATTTAAAAGATTTGATTAATTAAAACTATTAAAATAGAATTTTAATTTAAAAATTTAATTGTTTATTGATTGTGCAAATTCAAATGCTTATAAAATTGATATTTTATAAAGAGTTGTTTACAATAGATTATGCAAAATATCTAAAAACTTGAACTAATTGTGAGAAGATTGTTAACTTGTACAATTAATTAGTTTTAACTGTTCATTCTATTATGATTGCATGCAGATTGTCAATTAAGTTTTGTGAATGAAATTTAATTGGAAATTAATTAAAGGAAGGAAAGGTTATGCAATTTTGTGCACGACAATTGGTTTTTTTGTTGAGAAAGTTATTTTCACAGAAATATTGTTTTGGAAAAAGATTTTTGCTTTCTCTCGGTGTTTGGTTTTGAAAGTGTGGAAGATTGTGGATGCGAAGGCTTTTACAGGTGACATAAAGTATCCAAAATTTAGTTTTTCATGCCCTAATCCATTCTTCATCAGAATCCAGGAGATTATTCCAGGTTCTTTTCTTGTTTTGTATTTTTCTCGAATTAAATATTCTGAGTTCTGTTTATGGTCTTGAATTTTCTACGTGATTGAGATTTCTCATTTTAAAACTTGCACAAACATTAGAAAATGAAAACATTATTGTTTAGTTTGATTAATAGAAGAAAGAAATTTAGAAAAATGAATATTGTATTGGAAACCTAATGGTAGTAAATGGAAGCAACCGAAATTCATAATTAGATCTCAGATTCTTCCATTATTGTGAACCGTCTGTGTGATTCTTCCTTGGAATTTTGTTTGTCAATATAAATCTCACTATGATCTCAATCAGCATATTTCCCTCTTCCATGCCGCTATAGGCTTATACCTCTATGCATGCTATATGATCCTTTTAGCATTCGGTGATGGAAACCTTGATCTGTATGGTGGTTGTTTTTCTGTGTAGCCAATAAATTTTATCTTCTCATTCTTTTGCTTTAATGATTTTTGCATAGGGATATTGGCATAGAATTTATCTTTTGACTATAATTTAGATATGAATTTAGTTTGTACACTCCATTTGTGTACTCTTTCGTGTCATCCCGATCTTCTTGTCGAATAGACTTGATTTGCTTTGTTAAAATCTTGTTTATTCATCTTCAAACGGTCGTACCAAAGGAGGATTGTTCTTTGTTTCGATTTACTTGTTGAAGAATTTTGATAGAGATAATTAAAAACTATCTTCTGCTCTTGATTCAATGTACTTTAGCAAAGGCCGACTTGATCTTTGATTGTAGTTCGCAAGTTTTGAATCGGTTTTCTATCAATTTATAGTTCACTATGCAATATTAGTTTGGTCTGTTGAAATTCGTTTGATTCTTTGAGGATTTTGTTTTAATTTGTTGAACGTATCCTTCAAAACAATCATATACTTGTCTTTGAGTTTGATTATACCTATATACAAATTTAATAGATACTTTGATTGCATGCGCCATCTCAATTCTTTTATAGCTAAATGTGTGGCCTAGATGTGAGAAAATATACATGTTGAATTCATGCAAATCTTTGTATTTTCATCAATGGAATTAGAGAAGATGTTTGGCTGTGTGAATAATGAATATTTGAAGATAGTTGTCCATGCAAATGTAGGGATTCAGTGGTTGTTCAGATGGAGGTTTCAACGGAAGTTAAACTCATGTTTTGCGCCATGGTATGCATGTAATGGAAAATAGATCTTTCCCTGAACGCATGTCTATGCATGGGTATTACTAAGCATTGATATAAGTATTGATGGCAGTATGAAATTTATAAGTTATATATATATATATATATATTTTGCTTGTAATAGAAATTGCTGAGTGTTATTGGAATATATATATATATTTTTTTGCTTGTAATAGAAACTGCTGAGTGTTATTGGATTAATCGGTGTTTGGTATTCTTGTTTGATGTCGGCCTTTAGATATATATTGTATATCGATATAGGTTATGTTAACTCTAATTCATATATATATATATATATATACATATGTATTGGTTTTTAATTGATTAATTTTATACTTTTTAATGTAATATATTTATGGTTTTATTTTAATAAAGATTATTATTAAATTATCTTGGTAAATAGAAGTAAATATTAAATTTGACATTTAATTATGTTGTTTGTACTATCTTTATGAACAATAAGTTCACCGAGAATTGAATGACAATTTTGTTAGAAAATAATAATTTAGACATTTTATGTTGTCTAGTATTAACTATTGAATTTTAAATTCATGATTTATTGAAAGATAAATTGTTCTTGAAAACCATGCATATGTTGTCATTGAATTTAAAATTGTACCATTGGATTGTTGTGACTTTGAAATCTTCCAGAGGCCTAAGATAGTAATCTATATTGAAAATCATAGGATGCTTGTTTATCGTCGTTCTTTGCATGACTTGATTTTGGATTTTTCCATGCACAATGTATTTTCTTATTGAGGTATTTGAAATGTTATATGGTATCGTCATGTTATAGATTTATATTCATGGTTTTGTTTTGTGTACACGATGGCTATCCTTGATTGTGGTCAGTAAGTAATTTTTGGTATATAGGAGGAGTGGCTTTCGTTAGGGGTTAGAACCCTAACAGGTTACCAAGGTAACCTATCGAAAGTAGTTAATCCAATGAAAACTATAAACTTAATGTATTAGGGATTAGGTAGTAATCACTTAATAACTCAGATAATTGTTTTGCCTTGCTTCATACCTTAATGCTTGTTTAGGTTAAGGGTGGGTTGAGATGGATTGGAATGGCTTGGTCGCTCACTTTGTCCTCTCGAATTGTGTTTTGATTCCACATAAGTTCGTTTAGGGGTTCAGAATTAGTAGAGATTGTCAGGGTAACTCAGGATGAGGGTCGGTAATATAGGAAGATTCACCAGGGTAACCTAGAACAACTGTGTGATGACACTCTTATCCTTGTACATGTTTGTGGTCACTTGTAGAGTCACCTATAGTTTTGTTGTTGCCTCTAGGAGTTTATTTGTTATCTTATGATTTTGATATTGTTATGTCATTTTGTGGTTGTCAACCATGTGACGTTATGTTCTATCTCTTGTATGTTTGTTTGACTTGTGGACCTGACATTATCTCCTAGCACGGGGGGTAGACTTTCAAGTACCACATGGTTGGGAGGAACGTGCTCTATCCTCCATTGGGTCCTATTGTAGGTGATGCAGCTCATGATGACATTGTTCTTGACAGGTTCCTGGATTTTCTTTGTTCATGGAGATGGACATTGAGCATGCTCATGAACAAGATAGTTATTTGTGCATATTTTCATCCATATTGTATCTATACATGATGATTATATGAGTGTATTATGATTTTTTGTATCGAGATTTGTCACAATCTCGCTTATTGTATTTTGAACATGTAACTTAACAAAGTATGATTATTAAATGGGGTTGTTCTTCAAAGATGTATTTGTAAGGTTAATGTTTATGCTATTATGTTGTGTTATCCTATTAGTGTATTTTTTTGTAGCATTGTCGTGGAACCCTGGGAACGTTGTATACATTTTTATTTAATTCACATATTGTAATTGAATGCAATATATATATATATTTAGTTGTGTATTGTGTTGTTCTCTGGGTTCCATGGCGGGGCGTTACATAGATATTTTTTAATAATTGAATGGTTTATAGCTGGATGGTTGAATAGAATATTGATTCATCCCCCCTCTTAGTATTTTGGGTGTTCAACAAGATACTTAAGTATTTATTTTAAATTATGATACTAAAAATATATTTTATGGAAATTAATACTATGATTGTTTTGCTTTGTTATGTTAAGCTAAAGGGAAATAATAGTTGGATATTGATTGGAAAAATACAAATGTGAATTTACTATCATTGTGATGTTAGTGAATAATTATATTTTGTTATTATACTATGATTATTGGACTAGAATTGCCTTGTTGATTGAATGAGGTGGATGCAGAAAACTATTTTCTCTCTACTAGATGAAGAGGGAGAGCATCACTAGAAAGAGAAGCAGATCTAGAATAATCACATCCACACCATGGCTCCCAAGACTCACACACAAACTAATAATGACTTACTTCTTATATAGTTATGGGTGAGTGCAGGATCATGGGGGTCCAAAAAGTGGTGATATGACCAAATAGTGGGTGACGACTTTTTTTATCCGAACTTAATGAAACAAAAAAGGGTTTATTGATAAAATTTCCATCTTTCCAAAATGATAAGATATGCCTTATTTGGAATCAAATATATAATTATTATTGATTTTATACATACATTCTGACTAAAGTCCTAATTGATAGGCTAATTGGAAAACATCTATAATTCTTAAATAGTTTCACATTTTTTGAATCCAAAAGATGTAGCACATTCTATGCTTCCCATACTATAGGATAAAAAGAAAAGAAAAAATGAATTTCATAAATTTTTAACCAAGTTATGGTGGTAAGAAAAAACAAGTTTTAATATTTTGAAAAAAAATTAATAAAAAAATTATAACTAATTATTTACTTGGAAAAAAATTACAAAAAAATATAACACATCTAGGCATGTGTCCTCTACTTATATTGAAAGTTTCAAATAAATATATTATTTTTTTCTTATACTTAGGTTGGTAAAACATGCACCCAACTTTTTATTTTTTCTTGAAAATTTAGTACTACTGCATTGAAATTTTAAATTTTCACCAAATAGATTTAGTTTTTTTCCAAAAAAGGAATAGTATCTTAGAAACTAAATTCAATTTACTACAAAAAAATTCCGTAAATATTTTTCAAATTATGTTAATAGCTTATTCATTTTTTTGGTCAAGTTTCCTAACTCTATTTTTCTAAATTTCATTGCCACTTATGGGCCTAGTTTGGGCCCCCATGATCCTGCACTGACCCTTATGATATTTTCCTTGAGTTGAAAGTTAAATGGTATGTGTGTTGCAAAGTGATTTTAATTTTGACTATTCTTTTCTCATTGGTCATATTATCTTGATAATTCACTTTTTGACTTCCCATCTTGCATGTTTTCTTGTCATTATGTTTTAAGCTTGGCATGATTTCATCTAAAGAAGATTGCATAATTATTCATTTATGAATAGTTCTGAAGAAAATAAACGTGTATGGATAAGTGAACAGATTTAAGGAGAAAAATGTCCAAAATATGGATATATATGAGATTGAGAGTATTCATAAAAGAATATATATATATATATATATATATATATATATATATATATATTATTAAACTTTGCATATATCTAGTTACTCATTACACACACAAATGCATTTCTATTATAAATATATATATTTTTAAAGAGGTTTATTTTAAAAGATTGAATGAGCTATTATGAAATCCAAAGTGGAGAAATTCATGCATTAATATGCATAAACATGAGAAATTACTACAATCAATATGGCGAAAACTAAAACTAATTGAAGTTAGTACCCACTTCACTATCATTGAATAAGGAAGGAAGTGGGGGTTGATGTAAGTTTGTGGTGAGAGGAGTTTTAGGAAATGCTATAATATAACAAAAGAAGGAGAAAAAGACAACACATGGGTAATGTCTAGTGTGGTAAAGGTATCAAGGGAGGAAGAGCTCAAATTTTTTTATCAACCTTTATTTTGTGAAGAAGTTGGTATGAAATTTTATACTCACCTATATTCATTTCTTGATGTTGAATTGGAAAGAAAATAATTTGAGTTGAATAAGAGAAATAATCATAGGAAAATTTGAGAGTATTTTTAAGTTAAATTCTTATGTAAATCTTCATAGGAATGTATAATGGATTGTAGACTTTCATAAGGGTTATGCTAGTTTATTGTAGAGGGCCTAAATCCTCAAACCTTTTTTCTTAGTAAATATTGGGGGTTAATGTTATATGTTTGTGAAGTCTTAAATTAATATACATTGATAATCTTATATCAAACTCTTTTAGGTTTGAACTTGGTATGAATATTGAGAAGTATTATCTTTTACCCTTTAGGTATGAGCTTGTTATAAGCTTTTTTAATAATGTTTTGGACCCTCTTAGGTTGGTGTTTATATTTTTTAAGCACTATATTCTTCTTGAGGGACCATTTAGGTATGTGCATATTTACCAATGTATTTTTCTTGAGAGAATATATAGGTTTTTTATATGTGACCATTGTATTTTTATTGATCTTGACCATATTTTTTTGTGTATATGTGACCATTATATTTTCTTGAGAGATCATTTAGCTTTGTGTATATTTGACCACTATAATTTTCTTGAGAGACCATATAGGTCTGTATATATGTGGCCATTACATTTTTTCTTGAGAGAGTGTATAGGTCTATGTTCATATATATATATATATATTGTATTGCATAGTAAGACCTTATGAGGTCTATATATTTTAAGCTTAGTTGAATTCCAATCATTTGGTTTGTGCTTACAATGAGAATTGTTAAGACTAAATTGTTCACTATTCTTTAACTTGGACCATGTTGAGTCTTGTCAACCATTTCCTCATTTAGGGAGATTATTATTTCGTTAAAAAACCTATCTAAATTGATGTTCATTGAAATCTACAATGAATATATGTGGAAACTAATATAGGTTTATTCTCTTTTGAGAATCTTAAATATTATATTAGATGGCATAAGTTTGAGTTCATAAAACCTTGTTAATTATACAAGGGTCAATCCCCATATACCCAGTCCAAGGTAAATAATATTATTATTAAGGTATTTTGGTTCTTTACAACATTATTTAAAATGTAAATATTAAATTATAAGATTGACTTTTTTATATTATAATAGTTCTATATATAAATCTTAATGAATGTTGATGTAATGATAGTGGTTATATTTTAAAAGGCATGCATCTAAATATTAATCATTGTTGATGTATCGATAGTGATTATAATTTGAAAGGTCTTTGTTTAAATCTAAGTATTATTGAAGCATTGATTTGAGCTTCATTTGAATGGTCTATAAAGTAATAATAATGTTGTCCTATGAATATTTTAATGTAAAAATTGATCAACCCATGGGCAAATGCAGCAATATGGGGGACCAAAAGTGGTCATGCCACATTTTGGTCCCATAGAAGATGTAATACGAGTGTGTTATAATTAACATAAAAGTAATAGGAGAACGAGATCATTTGAACTTGACCTCTAACTTGCAAAAAAGTAGACTCAAACCTTGTAAGAGTGCACTTAGATTTTGAAGTCGACTAATATTTTTTGGATCACTACCAATTTTCTAACAAAATACTACCACGACATCCCTAAGGTCAAGGAGATACGTTTTGTTAGTTTTTTATTGTAAAAATTAAACTAACTAGCTTATCTATCTTAATATATTAAGATATATATTATACACTGAGATATATCATTTTCAAGGTGTTTTTTCTTTTTCTTTGTTACTTTTTTGAATTTAAAAAATACACCTTGAAAATGATATCTCTCGACATATAATATATATATCTTAATATATTAAGATAGATAAGCTAGTAGCAGTTGCAATGTGCATAACACAATGAATAAATTAATATATTTAGGGTTATGATTAGAATTAGCATTTAGGATTAGGGTTTATATCATGATTAGGGTTAGAACTAGGGTTAGGATTTGGTTCAAATTTATTATTATGATTAGGGTTAGGGTTTAGTGTTAAGGTTGGGTTTATGGTCATAGTGTGAGAATTATGTTAGGGTTAGGGGTAGAATTATGGTAATAGGTTTCAGGTTAGGAATAAGGCTTTGGTTAGTGTTAAGGGTAGGGTTGGAATTACTATTAAGGTTTAGATTGGAATTATAATTAGGGGTAGGGTAAGGATTTATATTTGGTCAGGGCTATTGTTTGGGTTAGGGTTAGGGTCAAGGTTAGAATTAAGGTTAAGATTAGCATTAGGGTTAGGATTTTTTTTATGATTATGATTATGGTGAGGGTTAGGGTTTAGACTTATGATTAGTGTTAGGGTTATGATTAAATATTGAATTATGGTTAAAGTTAAGGTTAGGGTTAGGAATAAGGTTTTAGATACTATCATAGATATTTTTAGGGTTATGGTTACAATTATGATTATGGTTTAGGTTAGGTTTAGGGTTATGGTTAGGGTTATAGTTAGACACAGACTTAGGGTTAGGGTTAGGGTTTGAGTTAATTTTTGAGTTAGAGTTTGGTTAGGGTTTGGTTTAGGGTTTAGGATTAGGGTTAGGTTTATGGTTAGGATTGAGTTAGGGTTAGGTTTTGAGTTAATGTTTTGGAACTATAATTAGGGTTACAATTAAGGTTAGGATTAGGATTAGAGTGAGGATTATGACAAGAGACATAATTAGGATTATGGCTAGGGTTGCAATTAGAATTAGTGTTAGTTGTAGAATTAGGGTGGGTTAGAAATATTGCTAATGTTAGGGTTAGGGTTAGAGTTAGATTTGGGGTTAGGATTAGGGTTAGGATTAAATTTGAGTTAGAATTAGGTTTAGGGTTGTAATTAGAATTAGTGTTAGTTATAGATTTAGGGTGATTAAAAAATAGCGGTAGTTTTAGTGTTACGATTAGAATTATAATTCTATCCCTTGTCCTACTTGTAATGCTAATCCAAATTATAACCTTAACAATAATTTTAGCCCTATTCATAATAATACTTATAATAAATACCTTAATTCTAATTGTAACCCTAATTAAAACCTAACCCTAACCCTAAATTAAGCCTAACCCCAACCTAACTTTAATTATAATTGAATACTAATCCTAACACTAGTTGAAGCCTTACCCTAATTGAATATAAACCCTAATCAAAACCCTAATTGAATCTTAATCCTTATTGTAATTGTAACACTAACCCTAATCCTAGTTGAATTATAACCCCAACCCTAACACAAAAACTTATCCTAACACCCTAACCCTAATAGTAATTAATCCCCAACCCCAACCCTAACCCTTACTCTAATATTGACCCTAATATTAACTTATAACTCCTAACTCTAACCTTACTATAAATATAATCCTAACACTAATTTATAACTCATAAGCCTAACCCTAATAGATACTTAACCCTAATTGAACACAAATCATAGCCTTAGGATCTATCTTAGAATCCTAACCCTAACCATAACCCTTCTCTTGTTGAAATTCAACCCTAATTAAACCTAAACACTAATCCTAACTTTAAGACTAACTGTAACCCTAATTGAACCTAAACACTAAACCTAACCTTAAGTCTAACTGTAACCCTAATTAAACCCTAAACTTAAGCCTAAATGAACCATAACTGTAACCTTACTTTAACCCTAATTATAATTAAATATTAATCCTAATCTTAGTTAAACCCTAAACCTAATTGAATATAAACCCTAACTGTATCCCTAATGAATTCCTAATTGAATCTTAACCCTTACCATAATTTTAACCTTAACCCTAGAATCCTAATTGAATTCTAACACCAATCCTAAGCCTTACCTCAAAAATTTTCCTGGCACCCTTACCCTAATTGAACATCAATTGAACCCTAACCCACCCTAATTGAATCTTAGTCCTAATTAAATCCTAACCCTCACATTGATTAATCATCTAACACTAACCCTAACCCTTACACAAACCCTAACACTAATCTTAATTTTTAACTCCTAACTCTAACCCTAATATAAATCTAACCCTAACTCTAACCCTAATTGAATGCAAACCTTTTAACCCTGGGATTTATATTAAAACCCTAACCCTAACCTTATGAAAATTCAACCTTAATTAAGATGATTCATAACTCTAAGCCCAACCTATTTAATCTTAACCCTAATTGAACCCAAACCACAATCCAAATCCTAATTGAACCCTAACCCTAATGCTAAACCCAATCTTTATTTTAGAACCCTAACCCTAATTAAACCTCAACCTAACTTTAATCCTAGTTATAATCCTAATTTACCTCTAATTGAATCCTAATTGAAGCTTAGTCCTAACTAATCCCTAACCATAACCCTATCCCTAATTCAAACATAATCCTAATTAATCCTTAACCCTAACCTTAATTTTCATCCTGATCTATCTGCAATCACCTAAACCCTCCAAGCTTTATCTTAGAATTTTTATTGAACCCTAACCTAATTTAATCCTAACCATAATCATATCCATCTCTCTCTATATACATATACCTCCCTCTCTTTCCTCTAGGGAGATATATATATATATCTCCCTCTCTCTATATATACATATATATATCTCCATCTCTCTCTCATATACATATATCCTAATATAATACATGTGTACCTCTCTCTATATATATCTCCCTCTCTTTACATCTATATAACTTCCTATATCTTTCTATCCCTTCATAGATCTCCCTCTCTTTGTCTCCCCCTCTCTATATCTCTATTTCTGTCTCCCTCTCTCTCCATATCCATCTCCATCTCTACTTCTATCTTCCTTTCTACCTCCCTATCTCCATCTCCTTATCTCTCCCTGCATATCTCTCACTCTTTCCCCTATATATTTTCCAATCTCTCTCTCCCTATCACTCTCTCTTTCTATATCTCTCTACTTCTCTATTCTCTCTCTATTTCTCTCCCCCCTCTCTCTCTCCCTATATATCCCTCTCTATCTATATCTCAATGTCTCTCCCTCACTCACACACACACTCCCTATTTCTCCCTCCCTATATTTATCTCTATATATTTCTCTCACTCTCACACGCGAACTCAATATTTTCCCCTCCCTATATCTGCCTCTCCCCCCTCTATCTCTCTCTCTCCTTCTATCTCTATTACTTATCTGTATCACCTCCTTTATCTCTCACTCTTCCCCCTCTATCTCTATCTTCCAATCTATCCCTCTCCCTCACTCTTTATATCTCATTATCTCTATCTCTCACTTATTCACTCAATCTCTCCCTCCATCTCTCCTACTCTCTTTATATCCCTCTCTACATCTCTCTATTTATCACTTCTTATATCTTTATCTTGATCTCTCCAACTCCCCCTCTTTCATTGTCTCCCTCTTTTTGTCTCTATTTATCCCTTTTCATCTTTGTCTCTCCTTCCATCTCTTTCTCTCTCTATAAATATGTATTGCTTTATCTTTTTCTTTGACTCTCTATATCTCACCCCCTCCATCTTTCCCAAATTGTATATATCTCTCCTTTATATCCCTATCTCTCTCTCTTTCCATTTCTATCTCTCCCTCTCTCCCTCCTCTCCCCCTTTCTCCCTATCACTCCTTTCTATATCTTTATACTTCTATCTCCTATCTCTATTTTTCTCCTTCCTCTCCCTCCCTCTCTATATATTTATACATAACTATCTCCCCCTCTCTCTCTCTTATGCATACACACACACACTCCTTGTTTCTCCCTCCCTATCTCTACCTCTATCTCTACCTCTATATTTGTACCTCTCTATCTCTATCTCTCCATATTTCTCGTTTCATCAATACCTCTATCTCTATCTTATTATCTCTACATGTCTCTCTACCCATATATCTTCCATCTCTACCTCTTATATATCACTCCTTATATATTTTTCTTTTTATCCCCCCTCATTCTCTCCATGTCTCTCCCTATCTCTCCATCTCTATATATTTGTGTCTTCCATCTCTATCTATCCCTCTATTCTCTCTCTCTATTTATCTCCCTCTCCTCTATCTCTATCTCCATTTCCATTTTCATTTCCATCTCTATCTCTATCTCCTTACCCTTTGTCTCTCTCTTGCTCTTCCCCCTATATCTCTCTCTCTTTCCATATCTACCTCTCCCTCTCTCTCCCTCCCTCCCTATTTGAATCATAACATAAGCCTATTGGTAATGGAGCTTGATTATCTTATTAATTCAAATGTTTTGTTTTAGTTGTGTGTAAATCCTTCTAAGTGGATGCATAATTGATTTGAATTTGTTACTTTTCTATTGAAATTTGAGACCTTTATTGCACAAACATCATTTTCTAAATGGACTACCAATTGATCTCATGTTTCCTGAACAAATGTATGCAAAAAATAGACCAAATTTTTCCCTAATTTACCTTCCACATATCTTTGACATACACATTGCACACCAAAGTGAATAATCATGCCTAAGATTAACATGACTATCTAAACAGTTAAAATATGTTAATTTAATAAATCTTTCTTATTATTGCAATTACTAATAACATTCAACAATTATATTTCCATTGTTGATTTTTTTCTTTATTCAGTTCAAATACAATAAGTTTCTCCACCTCATTGAAAAAACACAATAATATTTAATAATTATAATTTGATTTATTTCATTGGATTAAATCTGAAAAGTTAGTAATTATCCAATGCTCTACAACCACATTGAAATGCTCCTAATGATTCATTTGATCTTCCCCTTAATGCATTTGACATCATGGTTCCATATCGATAATACCTTCCATGCTAAGAAAAATTTAAAAAATGATTCATCAATCACTATTTAAAGTTCCTAAAAATAAAGAAATCATGTCAAATGATAAGGCGTATAAGGCTTCAAAGGTTATCACACAATTCATGAAAATGAGATTCAAACCATTTTGGTAGAGTCGATATTTTCATATCTTCATAGTTGTTTAGGTATCTCCCATTAGTTCATGTCAAACTCTCCAATAAAATTACATTAAATTATTCTAATTTAACATTTGATTGGTTTTTCTCTATAGTACCCTTGAGTTATTCAAATAAAATCATATTGCACATTTGTACAACCCTACTACCATATGCTCATGAAAACCTCCTCCATTCTTAGCAAACTACACTTGGACTTAAGTAGTTTTCTTGAAAATTCTAGTCATAGGGATCTTGTGCCTACTAATACTCACTTGATGTATGTCATTGCTTTCTAATTTGAAAATGTGCTTTACATCATCATTGTTCTAAGTGGGAGCAAATTCATGCCAAAAATCCTTTCCTCGCCTAGGTGAATGACAAGGGCTAAGAAAAATGTTAGTTGCAGCTATGTAGTATAGATGACATGTACGTGATTACACACATGTAGTTTATATGTGCTACACTATAATTATTTTCTCTTCTCCTTTGTTTCTTGAACTATTTCCTTTATGATTCTCCATCTCATCAAATTCCAAAAAAAATATAGTTCCTATTTAATTATGGTTAGGCTTTGACAATCTATCACCAAGCTTGTATTATTTTAATTTGAGTTGGATTGCCCTCAATTTAAAGTTCTATAGTTTTTAGTTTAGAAGGGGTATAACTAAAATAATGTTAGTAGTTTTTCATTAAAGAAAGGAACACTAAAGTAGTTGTCTATAGACATTCTATATGAGTCTATATGTGTAACAGTTGGGTGGCATATCCAATTTAAGAATTACATGGTTAATGCCTATTCTGTGCTACACTCTATATGTAACGCCCCGCCACGCAACCCTAGAGGATGATGCAAACAACTACTTAAACAAGCTAATTTTTTTTTTTGTTTAAGTACAATTGATATACAAGTTCGCTTCCCAATGCAACCATCCCCTAAGGTTATGAGACAAAAATTACTTAACAACCCACAATAACAACATGAATATAAACCATGCCAATTATCTACTCAAGATAATAAGTACGCATACATTCCATAAAAGATAAAAATACAACCAAACATAATAGATAGATTTCAAACTCATTTATCCATAAATAAATATTACAATTACAACTCTCATTCCCCGAATGATGCAAGTCCAATAAATAAGGTTACAGTTACAACTTTCCACCTCGATAACATAGAGGGGTAAAATAATACAAGAGCAACTGAAATGAAAAAGCATGACATGAAACTGAAACCAACGAGCTCTCCAACTGGAAGTCTCATCCATAAGAACATGAAGATAGAACCCAACGGATTTAGGTGCATGCCACCCAACCAAGTGGAACCCAAAGGCCCACCCCCCGTGCTAGGAGATAGTAACCAGGAATCCTAGTCAAGACCATCTACCTCTAGAAATAGGCTAAATCACCACTGAAGTAAACTGAACCATCCAATCACACGTACCACATACATACATCATAAGTACACCAAAAGTACAACTCAAGAGCATCACGAGTAACACACAAGGACAACTCTACATGGTCACATTGCTTCCAGAAATAAAGCAGAACAAGTATGTTATGAGAACCATACACATAATAACCGAATATCAACTATGGTCACACTAGGTATGTTAAGGAAACCATACCCACAAAATCGAATACCAACTATGGTCACACAAGGTATGTTAAGGAAACCATACCCCCAAAATCGAATACCAACTATGGTCACACAAGGTATGTTAAGGAAACCATACCCACAAAATCGAATACCAACTATGGTCACACAAGGTAGTTAAGGAAACCATACCCACAAAATCAAATACCAACTATGGTCACACAAGGTATGTTAAGGAAACCATACCCACAAAATCGAATACCAACTATGGTCACACAAGGTATGTCAAAGAAACCATACCCCTAAAACAAAGATCGACTATTGTCCTAGATAGAGTGTCATCACACAGCTCGTCATGGGTTATCCTTGGGAATCTTCATAGGCTCCAGCCCCCACAAGAAAAGGTTATCCTGGTGACCTTTATCGAATCTCAGCCCCCATACTCACTCATGCGGAGACAAATACCTTTTGTACAGACAAGATAGATGACCTTGCCATTCCAAGCCTTCCCATCTCATCCCAAACCTAACCGAGCACTTGGGTCTATGAGTGAGGCATTAAAAATCTTGATTAGTGTGAAGTTAGTCCTAAGCTTCTAAGTATTGTTTTAGTTATAACTTGATTAAATAACTTACAACGAGTTATCCTTGACACCACTTCGGGTGTCGGCCCCCGTTATAAGCCACTCTTCTACTTGACAACACACATACACCATCCAAACATCAATGAAACAAAGGTGCAACAAACAAGCCATCACGACCTCTCCTTTCTCAGGAGGCGACACAAACTGAAATGCACTCCAACACCGGAGGAAACAACCACTTAACAAGGCCGCTCCCGACCGCTCCTCACAAGGAGACATACATTACAAAATTCACTCCTTTCTCAGGAGCAACAAAGATAAAACCATCTCCAAACACTGGAGGTAACAACAATAACAAAAAACGCTCTTGGAAGCTCCTGACAAGGAGGCACACATTACAAATTCCACTCCTTTCTTAGGAGGTAACAAAACATTTCCGTTCGTGGAAACCGGGTAAACACTGACCATACACCATGCACTACCCAAGGAAATTAACAAACAGTCCACATCACAAGATGACAACCTCCAACCTCCAGGGTCTTCTGGAAGACTTACAAATTAAATACACTTACCCCATTTCCCCAAAACATGAACTCGGAGGAAATAATCACGAAGGCAAGTTGCGAGGAATTAAACTAATTTTGGATTCACTAAATCCATTTCTCTTATTAACATCAGTAATCTATTGCTCAATTAAAACTGATTTTTAACATACGTCTCTTTCAGACAAGATGAAATTTAAACCAACACTTAATTCCCTAATTGCCTTAAATAATAAAATAAGCATATAATTCTATAATTCCAGAATATAGCGTTTTAAAATAAATAATCGTACTTCCTTGCAAACTAAATCATTTTAAAATAAATCAATTAATTTCGCCATTTAAACACACTTCTTTAAATTCAATATTTGACCTAGCAAATAATATTATTTTATAATAACATAGATAATTTGACTAAGAAGTCAACAATTTAAATTTCTCAATTAAAATCTTGCCATTTTAAAGTCAACAAATTAATACATAGATTTGAATATTTAAATCATCATTTAAATATTAGAGTATCTATTTGAATATTTGAATCATTATTTAAACATTTAAATTTTCTCAATTACCTTTAAATATATCCATTAGCATATTATTTTAAAAACCAGTATATCGTTTCATCAAATATAATATTTTAAAATAAAATAAATAATTTGATTAAGGACACAATATTATAAGCTCCTCAATTACATTTATAACCTTGCCATTTTAAAAATAAATCTCCTGTCATATATATATATATTAATATTTAAAAACTATGCAATGATATTCCATATTCTATTAAGAAACTTATTTAGCAAAGTAAAAATTAATATTTTAATATTTATAAAAATATAATATTAAAATACTAATTTTATTTCAATATCATAAAATTAAAATATTAAAATAATTATAAACAAATTATATTTTATTTTATTTTTAAAAAGTCTCCATAAGACCTCGGGTTGCACACCGCTTTTAGGGTCAGCCGTGGATTTCCCTAAGGCCGTGGGTGGAGGTTTTTTTAATACAGGGGCGACATTTTTATTTAGGGCCACGCTTAGCACAATGGCGACGGGGGGCTTTAGTGGCACTTTGCAGGGGGCAACGTTCGCAGTTTTGGTGGGGCGGACTGTGGGAATACATAGCTGACCCAATATACATGGGGCAGTTGTGTATTCACACAACCCTTCCCCCAACCAAGCCCTTACGCAATGGTGAGGGGGGTTGTGCTGGGCACGACTCCCTCCCAACGCGCCTCCCATGGGGGTGCGGTGGGGAGGTGAGCCCCCAGCGCTTCCCTCCCAAGCTTTCCTCATTTTTTTATTTTTTTATTTTAATTTTTATTTTTAATTTTTTAAATATAAACCCTGCGGATTTTATAAAAAAATCCAAAAACCATGCTTATCAAATCCGAAAAGAAAACATATTGTTTAATCTTTTATTTTTATATAATTTTTTTTTTTATAAAAGACTTTACCAACATAACCCCCAAATTTTCATGCATAAAATAAATATATATACATATATTTAAATACCCACATACTATTTACAAAAAATAATTTCAACTACCAAAATAGAAATAACATTTTTCAGCCAAGAATACCAATATTTTACTTGAAGCAATTCACTTCCAAACAGAGATTTTTTTGCAAACCACATAACCAAATCTATAAATTATTTCAAAATCAAAATTAATTTAATAACATGAACTTGGTTAACTTGTGTTTGAGATGATCCAGACGATGCTCAACTTCTACCTTTGATTCCCTCTTTAGATCAGCAAATTTCACCACTCCAATCCAAAACCCACAAAATTAAAACATTCTTCCTCTCTCTAATCCCAAATTTTTTTCAAAACTCCAAGATCCCCAAAATTGAGATCAAAATTCAACATAAGGATGAAACCCTAAAAAATCCAACAACCCCCTCATAAATTCTTCAAAATAGAAAATGCAAAATATCTAATTTTAAATAATTTGAATTCAAACTTCTAATTTGACTTTTAATTCAATTTTCAATTTTGAATTCCAAATTTCACAATTTGACTTTCATGCATTTTCTTATTTTCAATTTCAACAAAATAACAATATTCTCAACATAAATAAATTAAATTCTTTCAACATCACAAATTTAATTAATCAATAAATAGATTTAATCAACAATTAAATTATTCGTTAATTAAATTAAATTAATAATAAATAAATTATATTTCAACATAATTATAGATTACATTACTCAACAACTTAAATACATTAAGCTATTTAATTACCGATTTTTCCAACTTGCAATTAAATACGAAGAGAGGGCACAATATTCAAAGTAACACAACCTGATAGACAACTCACGACATACAAGGACTAGGGTGACAACTTGACATGAAAACCTAGTTACTATCTCCCAATCGAATACCGTTGGGTATTGAACACGCTCCAACCTGTGAAACCAGGTGGAATCGATGTCCTGTGCCTGTCAACTTGCAATTCAAGTAACAACAACATATAGTAAACAACATAAAATACACACCGTGAAGAGGGAATCACAGAATCGTAGGGCACTCGCAAGCGAGTGATGCGATATGTCCCCTTCACCAATACAGTATCACTGATTGACGAATCTAACATCATTAATATAATCAAAATCATAAAATTCATTAATTCAATTATCCCCTATGCTAATCCAAAGCATGACATAATGATAACATCAGGATCAAATACCATCACAATAAAATATCACATTCACATCACTTACAGAAAATGATCAAATAGCAACTGAGTTCTAAGTCAAAGCACTCAACAAAAAATAAGGCCCAAATGGAACGTTGTTCGGTCAAAAGAGTAAAATAGAGGGGTCTTACATCCTCCCCCTAGGGTCAGGCTTACTGCTAGAAGCCTGCAACTACCCCTAGTGCAAACTCCATAAAATCACACATACCCAAGGGTTCCAAACTGAACCACTTCAAGACTGAACACATAAACAATAACAACCCGTGTCGTAAACAACTCAGCCAAGTACAATGCCAAACCAACCAAGACAACATGGTGGAGAAACCACCATCCAAGTCTCCAAAACACCTAACCAAGGATTATCACTCATACTACACATATGTACCAATACACATCACTCAAAAAGCAACACACCGATCCATGATAGAAGAATCCATGAACCAAGAACAACTAACCAACTCAAATGAATCCTACAAGACTACAATGACCTGTCTCTTGCTGTATAAGGTGATCAGCCTCCAAGAGATAGTCATCACACAAAGGTGAGTAGTGGGTCCTAGCTACCAAACAACCTCACATACCCCCATCCTCAACATTTCCTGTATCTACTTCCTTGTACACACTCACCAAGTTCGTATCATACATCCTTGGAGAGGAATTACAATAACACATAACCGACATTGAAAACAACAAAGATAACTAGCTTAGCCACCAAGTTCATAAAGAAGATAAAATTGAAGTTTCATTTCAACAATAAGGCAATAAATGTGCACAATTTCAACATTGAATCCAATTTATAACCACTAGGGTTATAAGAAAATAAGATCACAAGTTGTGGCTAAACCTTCACAATCAAATATAAACAAAGTGTCGACCCTCACAATCAACTGAAAAGAATCATCAATAACTGAAAAGAAAGTTCACAATCTTCAAAATTTCACTATACAACAACTGTGTGACTAGTTACTATCCACAAAATGAGGAAGGAGGAAACACCATCTGACTAGACTGATAACAACCCTCATGTGATGTGGAATGAACATGCAATCCACATGACTCAGAGAGTATCCATGACTCTCAAACAAGATGCAATTACTGGTTTCTTACATTACCCGGGGTATTACTACATACATAACCCCATAGGAACATTCAATTCATAAACGATGGGATATGTATCAAAACTTCCCAACCAAAACCCTTTATCAGGGTTCCTTCATGCTACTCTTTTCCACAGAGTACATCATGCTAAAGTAAAATCCATGAACATGAGAACACTTGACCAACCCACTAACAATTTGCAAGGACAACACAGTGAGCACAAATGTACCCAAAGAACCTAGTGTTTAAACCTAGGCTCTGATACCATGTGTAACGCCCCGCCACGCAACCCTAGAGGATGATACAAACAACTACTTAAACAGGCTAAATTTTTTTTTTTGTGTAAGTACAATTGATATACAAGTTTGCTTCCCAATGCAACCATCCCCTAAGGTTATGAGACATAAATTACTTAACAACCCACAATAACAACATGAATATAAACCATGCCAATTATCTACTCAAGATAATAAGTACGCATACATTCCATACAAGATAAATTACAACCAAACATAATAGATAGCTTACAAACTCATTTATCCATAAATAAATATTACAATTACAACTCTCATTCCCTGAATGAGGCAAGTCCAATAAATAAGGTTATAGTTACAACTTTCCACCTCGATAACATAGAGGGGTAAAATAATACAAGAGCAACTGAAATGAAATAAAGCATGACATTAAACTGAAACCAACGAGCTCTCCAACTAGAAGTCTCATCCATAAGAACATGAAGATAGAACCCAATGGATTTAGGTGCACACCACCCAACCAAGTGGAACCCAAAGGCCCACCCCTTGTGCTAGGAGATAGTAACCGGGAATCCTAGTCAAGACCATCTACCTCTAGACACAAGCTAAATCACCACTGAAGTAAATTGAACCATCCAATCACACGTACCACTACGTACACCAAAAGTACAACTCAAGAGCATCATGAGTAACACACAAGGACAACTCTACATGGTCATATTGCTTCCAGAAATAAAGCAGAACAAGTATGTTATGAGAACCATACACATAATAATCGAACACCGACTATGGTCACACTAGGTATGTTAAGTAAACCATACCCACAAAATTGAATACCAACTATGGTTACACAAGGTATGTTAAGGAAACCATACACACAAAATCGAATACCAACTATGGTCACACAAGGTATGTTAAGGAAACCATACCCACAAAATCGAATAACAACTATGGTCACACAAGGTATGTTAAGGAAACCATATGCACAAAATCGAATACCAACTATGATCACACAAGGTATGTAAAAGAAACCATACCCCTAAAACAAAGACCAACTATTGTCCTAGATAGAGTGTCATCACACAGCTCGTCATCGGTTATCCTTGGGAATCTTCATAGGCTCCGACCCCCACAAGAAAAGGTTATCCTGGTGACCTTTACTGAATCTCGGCCCCCATACTCACTCATGCAGAGCCAAATACCTTTCGTATAGACAAGATAGATGACCTTGCCATTCCAAGCCTTCCCATATCATCCCAAACCTAACCGAGCACTTGGGTCTATGAGTGAGGCATTAAA
Source organism: Sequoiadendron giganteum (assembly GCA_007115665.2). Lineage (NCBI taxonomy): Eukaryota > Viridiplantae > Streptophyta > Pinopsida > Cupressales > Cupressaceae > Sequoiadendron > Sequoiadendron giganteum. Next base: position 218,794,366 of record CM021107.1, on the reverse strand, counting down.
AATCTTGATTAGTGTGAAGTTAGTCCTAAGCTTCTAAGTATTGTTTTAGTTATCACTTGATTAAATAACTTACAACGAGTTATACTTGACACCACTTCGGGTGCCGGCCCCCGTTATAAGCCACTCTTCTACTTGACAACACACACACATCATCCAAACATCAATGACACCAAGGTGCAACAAACAAGCCATCACGACCTCTCCTTTCTCAAGAGGTGACACAAACTGAAACGCACTCCAACACCGGAGGCAACAACCACTTAATAAGGCCACTCCCGACCGCTCCTCACAAGGAGACATACATTACAAAATTCACTCCTTTCTCAGGAGCAACAAAGATAAAACCATCTCCAAACACTGGAGGTAACAACAATAACAAAAAACGCTCTAGACAACTCTTGACAAGGAGGCACACATTACAAATTCTACTCCTTTCTCAGGAGGTAACAAAACATTTCCGTTCGTGGAAACCGGGTAAACATTGACCATACACCATGCACTACCCAAGGAAATTAACATACAGTCGACATCACAAGATGACAACCCCCAACCTCCAGGGTCTTCTGGAAGACTTACAGATTAAATACACTTACCCCATTTCCCCAAAACATGAACTCCGAGGAAATAATCATGAAGGCAAGTTGCGAGGAATTAAACTAATTTTGGATTCACTAAATCCATTTCCCTTATTAACATCAATAATCTATTGCTCAATTAAAACTGATTTTTAACATACGTCTCTTTCAGACAAGATGAAATTTAAACCAACACTTAATTCCCTAATTGCCTTAAATAATAAAATAAGCATATACTTCTATAATTCCAGAATATAGCGTTTTAAAATAAATAATCGTACATCCTTGCAAACTAAATCATTTTAAAATAAATCAATTAATTTTTCCATTTAAACACACTTCTTTAAATTCAATATTTGACCTAGCAAATAATATTATTTTATAATAACATAGATAATTTGACTAAGAAGTCAACAATTTAAATTTCTCAATTAAAATCTTGCCATTTTAAAGTCAACAAATTAATACATAGATTTGAATATTTAAATCATCATTTAAATATTAGAGTATCTATTTGAATATTTGAATCATTATTTAAACATTTAAATTTTCTCAATTACCTTTAAATATATCCATTAGCATATTATTTTAAAAACCGGTATATCATTTCATCAAATATAATATTTTAAAATAAAATAAATATTTTGATTAAGGACAAAATATTATAAGTTCCTCAATTACATTTATAACCTTGCCATTTAAAAAATAAATCTCCTCTCATATATATATATATATATATATATATATATATATATATATATATATATATATTAATATTTAAAAACTATGCAATGATATTCCATATTCTATTAAGAAACTTATTTAGCAAAGTAAACATTAATATTTGTAAAAGTATAATATTAAAATACTAATTTTATTTCAATATCATAAAATTAAAATATTAAAATAATTATAAACAAATTATATTATATTTTATTTTTAAAAAGTCTCCACAAGACCTCGAGTTGCGCGTCGCTTTTAGGGTCGGCGGCGGATTTCCCTAAGGCCGCGGTTGGAGGTTTTTTCATACAGGGGCGGCATTTTTATTTAGGGTCACGCTTAACATAGCGGTAGCAAGGGGCTTTGGTGGCGTTTTGTAGGGGGCGACATTCGTGGTTTTGGTGGGGCTGACTGTGGGAATACACAGCTGACCCCATATACATGGGGCGACTGTGTATTCACACAGCCCTTCACCCAACCAAGCCCTTACACAGCGGTGAGGGGGGGTCGTGTTGGGCGTGGCTCCCTCCCCACGCGCCTCCCATGGGGGTGCGGTGGGGAGGTGAGCCCCCAGTGCTTCCCTCCCAAGCTTTCCTCATTTTTTTATTTTTTTATTTTTATTTTTATTTTTATTTTATTTTTAAATATAAACCCTTCAGGTTTTATAAAAAAATCCGAAAAGAAAACATATTGTTTAATCTTTTATTTTTATATAATTTTTTTTTTATAAAAGACTTTACCAGCATAACCCCCAAATTTTCATGCATAAAATAAATATATATACATATATTTAAATACCCACATACTATTTAGAAAAATTAATTTCAACTACCAAAATTGAAATAACATTTTTGAGCCAAGAATACCAATATTTTACTTGTAGCAATTCACTTCCAAACAGAGATTTTTTTGCAAACCACATAACCAAATCTATAAATTATTTCAAAATCAAAATTAATTTAATAACATGAACCTGGTTAACTTGTGTTTGAGATGATCCAGAGGATGCTCAGCTTCTACCTTTGATTCCCTCTTTAGATCAGCAAATTTCACCACTCCAATCCAAAACCCACAAAATTAAAACATTCTTCCTCTCTCTAATCCCAAATTTTTTTCAAAACTCCAAGATCCCCAAAATTGAGATCAAAATTCAACATAAGGATGAAACCCTAAAAAATCCAACAACCCCCTCATAAATTCTTCAAAACAGAAAATGCACAATATCTAATTTTAAATAATTTGAATTCAAACTTCTAATTTGACTTTTAATTCAATTTTCAATTTTGAATTCCAAATTTCACAATTTGACTTTCATGCATTTTCTTATTTTCAATTTCAACAAAATAACAATATTCTCAACATAAATAAATTAAATTCTTTCAACATCATAAATTTAATTAATCAATAAATAGATTTAATCAACGATTAAATTATTCATTAATTAAATTAAATTAATAATAAATAAATTATATTTGAACATAATTCCAGATTACATTACTCAGCAACTTAAATACATTAAGCTATTTAATTACCGATTTTTCCAACTTGCAATTAAATACGAAGAGAGGGCACAATATTCAAAGTAACACAATATGACAGACAACTGACGACATACAAGGACTAGGGTGACGACTTGACACGGAAAACCTAGTTACTATCTCCCAATCGAATATTGTTGGGTATTGAACATGCTCCAACCTGTGAAACCAGGTGGAGTCGATGTCCTATACCTATCAACCTGCAATTCAAGTAACAACAACATATAGTATAAACAACATAAAATACACACCGTGAAGAGGGAATCACAGAATCGTAGGGCACTCGCAAGTGAGTGATGCGATCTGTCCCTGTAATGCCCCACCATTAGATACAGTGCAGATTTCAAAAATGAGAATTTCGACAGACGTTTAAATAAAAGGTTTATTATATAAATTTATTATATATACATTATATATATTATATGCAATTTCATATAATATATATAAGTTTATATATATATAAAAATATATATATATATATATATATATATATTTCCCAAATTTTCCATGGCTGGTAAAATTGAGAAAAGTATATATTTTTTAAAAGAAATTAACTAATTTTTTTTCAAAATTTTATCACAAAATCCAAAAGGTGTAATTTAAATTTCTTTTAACACTATTAATTGAATTTTACAAAAAAAACAATTAAATATAGAAAATCAAACAAAACTTTTCTTTTACTGAAGGTTTTCTGTGAGGGTTTAATTTTCTTTTGAAGAACAGATCTGACTAATTTACCAGGGTAATATCTTCATACTAAAACCTAAATGTTGAACACACAATTCAAGGTTTAATTTAAACTTTGTTTCCTCAATTTCCCCCATTTATGGAATTAAAGGCTACAGTAAATTTAAATATTCTTCCTCAAATTTTTAATGGATTAAATCTAGATTCAAACAACAATTTCCAATTCACAAATGATAATAACAACAAATTTGCAAACAATGTAAAATGAAATGAATCAAACAAGACAAAACCTGGAATCCAAAGCTGTAGATGAAGATGAATATCTAATGCAAGCTTCCTCCCAAGAATTCTTAAAATTTCCTCAAACGTGCAATGGATCCAATCCAAGAACTTTGATAATTGCAAACAAATAATTCTCCAAACAAACTCTACCATCCAAAATTGCTTCAAATCCTTCTTTGTTTAAGTTTTTTCAAAAATTATTTTTCTCCTGTGAATGAATTCTTCTCCAATCCTTCTTTTTTTAAATCAAATACATGCAATTCACATATATCCAAAAATATCTTACACAGCCCTAATTTTCCAACGCATGCAAATTGAAAATAGATATTTATTTCCTTTTCCCATTTTCGAAAACCCCAAATTGATTTTAAAATGCAATTTCACTTTTCTTCAATTCTTTTAATTTAATTTAATTAAATTTATTTCAATAAGCTCAATTAATTAATTTTAATTATTTAATAATTAAATTCAACCTTTTCCAAGATTAATTTAATTAATTAAATAAATTAAAATTTAATTAAATACAATTTCATCATAAACATAAATATTTCATCTAAGCATAAATTTCACTTAATATTAAAATAACCTTTACTTTCAACAATGCAATAATTCTAAAATAATGATTAAATAATAAAGCATCCAATATAATCAAATAACATTAATAAGGTAAAACATGACTCAACAATCAAGACTGACGACACACTAAGGCTAGGGCGTAACTTGACACATGTTACCTAGTTACTATCTCCCTTTCAACTTAACCGTTGGATCGACGCGCTTAGACCTGTGAAATCAGGTGGAGTCGATGTCATGTACCTGCAACCTAAAACCAAGTAAGCAACATAATACAGTATATCCAGTATAGAATACACACTGTGAAGAAGAACTCATGGATTCGCAGGGCGCTCGCAAGCGAGTGATGCGAAACCGTCCTCTTCACCAATACACTCATCAAAGACTGACATTACATCATAATCAAAATTCACATAATACAATATCTCAAGCTAACTCTACTAACATCAATAATCCATAATGCATGTGAAACAATAGTTAGATAATCCACATCACACAATAATCAATGTCGCTCAATAGTAGCGATCAAAACACAAACAACCAGGTGTGTCCAGTATAATAGTAGCTGCATCCAAACATAGCATAAAGCAAACACACAAAAAACAAAATGAAGGTGTATTACATTCTCCCCCCCAAGGACCAGGCTTACTCCTAGAAGCCTGCAAACAAGTAGGGATATAACTCGCTCATCCTAACTGCATCCTCCTAGGTGGATGAAGTATCATCCCTGGGATCCCACTGTACTCTGACCTGCTCAATATCTCGCCCTCGAAGAGCGAGCGTTCTGCGCTCCATTACGGCCACGAGCTCCAAAGCCAGCTTCCCGTCCTCTACCTATAAAGAATCCCAATCAAGGACATGAGTAACATCCGGATGATAAGGTCGAAGAACTGAAACATGGAAAACGTCATGTATACGTGCAAGACTGGGCAGCAAAGCAAGTCGATAAGCAACTGGACCAATCTTTTCGAGTATCTCAAAAGGTCCGACAAAGCGAGGTGCCAACTTAGAACCCTTTCCATATCAGATAGGACTCTTTTATGGACGCACTTGCAAAAATACTCTGTCACCAACAGAAAACTGACGATCCACCCTATGCACATCCGCATACTTCTTCTATCTATCCTGTGCTACCACCAAGTGCTCCCTAATCTAATCCACCTGCTACTCCATATCCTGTAACATCTCAGGTCCCAATAACACTTTGTCCTCCAATCGATCCCAACTAAGAGGAGTAGAACAAGGACGTCCATACAAGGCCTGAAAAGGTGCCATGCCTATGGAGCTCTGGTAGCTATTATTATACACAAATTCCACTCGATAAAGATAATCCTCCCACCGTGTCTGCTAATCCATGACATACATGCATAACATATCTTTGAGGATTTGATTAACCCTCTCTGTCTGTCCATCTGTCTGAGGGTGATATGTTGAACTAAAGTTCAACTGTGTCCCCATAGCATGCTGTAATGATGTCCACAAAGCTGAAGTAAACACTGGATCCCTATCAGACATAATCCGATGCAGAATTCCATGCAACCTCACAATGTCCTCTACGAACACTCTAGCAACTGATGATGCATTATAGGAAGCACGAATAGGTGAGAAGTGTGCTACCTTCATCAACCTATCAACTGTCACCATAATGGCATCATGTCATCGCGAGGAGTTGGGTAAACCAACAATGAAATCCAGTGAGATAATATCCCACTTCCACTCAGGTACAAGGTGTGGCTGAAGAAGCCCTGCTGGATGTTGGTGTTTAGCCTTCACTCGCTGACACTCCAAACACCGTGCTACGAAATCTGCAATATCCCTCTTCATCCCTAGCCAGAAATACAACTGGCGTAGATCTGCGTCCATCTTCTTCACCCCAGGATGGGCTAAATAAGGCGCACGATGAGCCTCGGTCAAAACCAAAGATCGAAGGTCACAGGAACGTAAATACCCTCTGTATGCCTAAGTAACCCATTTGACTCAAGTGAATATCCTGTAAATCTGCCCTCAAGAGGTCTACCTACCTCAATCTCTGCTCTCACATCCTGGTACCAACTATCTGCTGGAAGAGTAGCAAGAATCCAACTTCGCAAATCTACCATAAGAGTCATCTCGAAAATCTCATGCCTATGTCTGCTGAGTGCATCTGCTACAGCATTCTCTTTCCCCTGAATATACTTCACCTCAAAGTCATACTCACAAAGGAACTCCATCCAACACCTCTGTCTAGCGTTAAAATTCGGCTGAGTGAAAATATACTGCAAACTCCTATGATCACTGTGTAGCTCAAACTTGTGCCCAAGTAAAAAATGTCTCCATTTAGTCAATGCATGGACTACTACCGCTAACTCAAGGTCATGTGTGGGATAATTAAGTTCATGATCTTTAAGTTTACGTGACTCATAAGCTATCACTCGTCCCTCATGCATCAGGACTACACCTAAGCCCTCTAAAGATGCGTCTATACAAACCACAAAGTCTCCTGTGGGATCATATCGCTAATATCAGTGCACTAGTCAGCTTATCCTTAAGGACCTGAAAAGCTGACTCACACTGCTCTGACCATCCAAACCTCTTCCCTTTCCTCTGAAGAGAAGTGATAGGATGACCTATCCTAGAAAAACTCTGCACAAACCTCCTATAATATCCTGCAAGCCCCATAAAACTCCAGATCTCTGCCACATTCGTGGGCGCAGGCCAATCAAGAATAGCTTGAATCTTCGAAGGATCCATAGATATTCCCTCTCCTGAGATTACATGACCAAGATACTTGATCTCAGACTTAAAGAACTCACATTTCAACAAGTTGGCGTAAAGTTGGTTTTCTCGTAAACACCGCAAAACCTGTCGCAAATGCTCCTCATGTTCCTCTACTGTCCTGGAATATATCAATATATCATCTAGAAACATAAGAACAAACCTATCAAGGTACGTGCTAAACACTCCATTCATCAAACTCATGAACACAGACGGCGCATTCGTCAACCCGAATGGTACCATAGTGAATTCGTAGTGACCATACCATGTCCGAAATGCTATCTTATGTATATCTGCATCAAAAATACGAAGCTGATGGTATCCCGACTTAAGGTCTATCTTTGAAAAGATGGTAGCACCTTTGACTTGGTCAAAGAAGTCATCAATCCTGGGAAGTGGATAATGATTCTTAATCATTACCTTGTTCAACTGCTGGTAGTCAATGCACAACCAAAGTGAACTGTCCTTCTTCTTCACGAAGATGACAGGTGCTCCCCAAGGTGAAACACTAGGATGAATAAATCCCTTCTCTAATAACTCATCCAACTGCAGCCGAAGCTCTTTCAGCTCCTAAGTAGTCATAGGGTAAGGTGCTCGTGAAATAGGCTCTGATCCAGGTACTAAATCAATCTTAAAATCTATATCTCTCCTCGGTGGCATCCCTGGAATGTCATCAGGAAAGACATCTGAGAACTCCTGAAGCATAGGATGACTATCTAGAGATACCTTCTCCTCTCCATCTCCTAATCCCAAATCCTCAACTGTAACTGCAAACAACTAACATCCACGACGTACACATCTCCTCAATTGCATAGCTGAGATGATCCTCAAAGATATCGATCTCTGTACTCCTATAATATCCACCTCTCCACCAGATGCATTAATGCACTGAATCGACTTACGTCGACAATCAATAACTGTTCGGTGAGCCTCTAACCAATCCATACCTATAACAACATCGTAGGATCCCAGTGGTATAACTCGAAGATCTAAGGTAGTGGAAAGTGGTCGAATCTCCAACCTACAGTCAGATACTACAGAATGTGATGCAACCTTCACACTAGACGCTAACTCTACCTGCCACCTATCGGCTTGCCTTACGACACCCAGTCTGCAACGTGACATGATCGATGATGAAATGAAAGAATCCGATGCTCCTGAATCGAAAAGAATAGTAACAGGGTTACCTAGTAACATACCATAGGTCTCTACTATGGTACCCTGGTGCTCTGCCTGGCGGTTATCAACCACTGCGAACACATGATGTCCTCTGCCAACATCTCCCACTGTCGGCTCTGACACCACTAGTCTCTGTGTGAATCCCAACGTGCCCTTATTGGGACACATCCTAGCAATATGGCCCTGCTGACCACAAGAGAAGCAACTTGTGCCTCTACCATAACCTGTGCCTCCTGCTGGTGCACTAGACTGCTGTACACTGCCTCCAAAAGTGGACTGGGTACTCTGAGCGGATTGCTCAGCATTGAAACACTTCATGCGCCTCCAGTTCTTATTACCCTGTCCTTGCTAGAAACCTTTCCGTTTCCCCTGGAATGACTACTGTTGACTGCCTTATACTGATACTTGTTGAGTCTTAGGAGGCACAGCTCCCTGTGTCTATCCCCCTCAAGCACTAGTCCCAGCTCCTATACCACCACCAATATTAACACCTGTATGACCTCCCAGTGTCATAGTCAGGTTCTCCTCCACCAACCGTGCCTTCTCCACAGCTATCTCCATAGACTTGGGTTCAAATATTTGAACACCTCCACTGATATGGGCGTTTAAGCCCCTGATGAAATGCTGCACTAGCATTCCCTCATTGTCCCTTATTCCTGCGAACTACTTAAGTTCGTAGAATCTCCTCTCATACTGATCAACTGTCATGGCTAGCTAACGTGTGGCATGGAACTCGTTGCCTCTATGCTAACGCCAATGATCGGAGAGAAAGCGGGCTCTGAATCTCTCAAGAAAAATCTCCCAAGATACTGTACTCATGTCTATATGGAGCTTCTACTCCTCTAGCTTCCACCAAGTGGCTGCAAATCCTCGAAGATGAATAACAGTGCACCACGCTTTGGTGTTACTATCAAATGGGTGCATGGAGAAACATCGGTCAAGTCCTATCAACCAGGTTTCGGCCTCAAGACCAGTACCTACTCCATCAAATCGAGGTGGATGTGATCAAATCAAGTCCCTCATATAGTTCACTGCTAACATATCAGACTAAGTTGTAACTGTCCCAACCATAGGGTTACCTATAGGTACCTCTTGTCATGGTCCTAATAAAGCCATAGCCTCCTCAAAGGCTCTGCGTGCAGCTTCGACCCTAATAGGATCTATCTGTCTACCACCACCTCCTGGATCATTCTATGAAGCCTGATGCTCCTCCTGCTCTGGTACACGTGACACATGAGGTGGCGAGTCATGCTAACTCTCCCCTCGACCATCTACTCAGCCACGTCCATGTCCTCTCCCTCGTCCGCGTCTAGGAGGCATACTCCTACACAAACACAAAAGGGTATTAGACAAGGTACACTTAAAAACCTACGTAACTAAGCTTAATAGGTACATCATAATCCCAGAGCACCCAGTGTTTAAACTTTGGCTCTGATACCATGTGTAATGCCCCGCCATTAGATACAGTGTGGATTTTGAAAATGAGAATTTCGACAGATGTTTAAATAAAAGGTTTATTATATAAATTTATTATATATAAATTATATATATTATATGCAATTTCATATAATATATATAAGTTTATATATATATAAATATATATAAATATATATATATATATATATATATATATATTTACCAGAATTTCCATGGCTGATAAAATTGAGAAAAGTATTTTCTTTTTTAAAGAAATTAACTAATTTTTTTCAGAATTTCATCACAAAATCCAAAAGGTGTAATTTAAATTTCTTTTAACACTATTCATTGAATTTTACAAAAAAAACAATTAAATATAGAAAATCAAAAAAAACTTTTCTTTTACTGAAGGTTTTCTATGAGGGTTTAATTTTCTTTTGAAGAACAGATCTGACTAATTTACCAGGGTAATATCTTCATACTAAAACCTAAATGTTGAGCACACAATTCGAGGTTTAATTTAAACTATGTTTCCTCAATTTCCCCCATTTATGGAATTAAAAGCTATAGTAAATTTAAACATTCTTCCTCAAATTTTTAATGGATTAAATCTAGATTCAAACAACAATTTCCAATTCACAAATGATAATAACAAAAAATTTGCAAACAATATAAAATGAAATGAATCAAACAAGACAAAACCTAGAATCCAAAGCTATAGATGAAGATGAATATCTGATGCAAGCTTCCTCCCAAGAATTCCTGAAATTTCATCAAACGTGCAATGGATCCAATCCAAGAACTTTGATAATTGCAAACAAATAATTCTCCAAACAAACTCTACCATCCAAAATTGCTTCAAATCCTTCTTTGTGCAAGTTTTTCCAAAAATTATTTTTCTCCTGTGCATGAATTCTTCTCCAATCCTTCTTTTTTTAAATCAAATACATGCAATTCACATATATCCAAAAATATCTTACACAACCCTAATTTTCCAATGCATGCAAATTGAAAATAGATATTTATTTCCTTTTCCCATTTTTGAAAACCCCAAATTGATTTTAAAATGCAATTTCACTTTTCTTCAATTCTTTTAATTTAATTTAATTAAATTTATTTCAATAAGCTCAATTAATTAATTTTAATAATCTAATAATAAAATTCAACCTTTTCCAAGATTAATTTAATTAATTAAATAAATTAAAATTTAATTAAATACAATTTCATCATAAACATAAATATTTCATCTAAGCATAAATTTCACTTAATATTAAAATAACCTTTACTTTCAACAATGCAATAATTCTATAATAATGATTAAATAATAAAGCATCCAATATAATCAAATAAAATTAATAAGGTAAAACATGACTCAACAATCAAGACTCACGACACATTAAGGCTAGGGCGTAGACCTGACACATGTTACCTAGTTACTATCTCCCTTTCAACTTAACCGTTGGATCGACACACTTAGACCTGTGAAATCAGGTGGAGTCGATGTCATGTACCTGCAACCTGAAACCAAGTAAACAACATAATACAATATATCCAATATATAATACACACTGTGAAGAAGAAATCACGGATTCGCAGGGCGCTCGCAAGCGAGTGATGCGAAATCGTCCTCTTCACCAATACACTCATCAAAGACTGGCATTACATCATAATCAGAATTCACATAATACAATATCTCAAGCTAACTCTACTAACATCAATAATCCATAATGCATGTGAAACAATAGTCAGATAATCCACATCACACAATAATCAATGTCGCTCAATAGTAGCGATCAAAACACAAACAACCAGGTGTGTCCAATATAATAGTAGCTGCATCCCAAACATAGCATAAAGCAAACACACAAAAAACAAAATGGAGGGGTATTACAATCCCCTTCACCAATACAGTATCACTAACTGACGAATCTAACATCATTAATATAATCAAAAGCATAAACATCATTAATTCAATTATCCCCTATGCTAATCCAAAGCATGACATAATGATAACATCAGGATCAAATACCATCACAATAAAATATCACATTCACATCACTTACAGAAAACAATCAAATAGCAACTGAGTTCTAAGTCAAAGCACTCAATAGAAAATAAGGCATAACCAAACGGAACGTTGTTCGGTCAAAAGAGTAAAATGGAGGGGTCTTACACTATAAGAGCATAGAGTTTAGGTTTACATTCTTGAGAAACAATAAATAAAATAAAATAAAAGAACTCTTTGTTATTCTATATAAAAAAAGGGGAAATTCAAAAATAATTAATTCTCTCTCTGTGGCTCGAAATAGAAGTGAATCAACATTTTTGTTCATTTAATTTCAGGTAAGCATCACAGTTGTTGAAACAAGTAAATGCAACAAGATAGAATACTTCATTCACTATACAATAAACAAATCGGTGTATTTTCTTTGGCAATCAAAATCCATAAGATAAAATCTATAAGTTTACTCCCGAAATCGAGTGGAATCCTTTTCCTTAGTAACAATTCTAGTGGTCTTCATCTTCATACTACTCAAAAGCACCTGGTTTCCAATTATTTGCAGACTTAATGGTCAACCAAAAATCTTTTCATACCTCTAGAATTTTTGCTATATATAGAGGCTTCCTTATAGTTGGTTCACTTATATTTCCAATCTAGCTTCTACGGGGTTTACAGATTCCATCTGGGAGTTTATGATCATGCTATACTGAATTACGCAATTAAAGATTCAAAAGAAAGCATCTTACCAGTCATTAATAAAACCAATTAACCCTCGATCATAGACAACACTCAAGGAATTTAGACCATATGAGGAGACCACATTCATGACCCAGACAGGATCATCTATCAGAGATACAATAAAACCTCCATAAAGGGTGTTCATGCCCATAATATTCCTTATCTTGTATGTTCCCAGATTAGGCACCAGTCTCTTATAATACTTAACACGTTTAACCCATTTGGTTGTGTCCTATTTGTTCATTGAATGATTTCCCCTCTATCGTTTCATACGTGCATGCATGATTGCATGTTCTTGAGTAACTGCTCATGATTTGGAAAATCTATTTTTCATGCACTGGAATGTATTGGATTCCATGATAATTATTAAATGTGAATGAATATTCATCACTATAATGAAGAATATGAATCAATAGGAATACAAATCATTTATTTTTGCTAAGACTATTACTTCTATTGGCCTCTTATAGGGGTTGCTATCATTGTAGGCTTATGCATCTTGACATAATTAGCAAGATAAAATAGTTTTCAATCATTTTTTTTCTAATTTTTAGGAGTTGAAAATCCCCCATCAATTGATGAAAACCATCATTCACTAATTGACAAAAAGTATGGTGAAGAACAATCACAAAAATTCCCTCCAATGGTTCCTTGACAACCTCTTGGTAAACAAGAAAACATACTAGGGAAAATAGAAAAACAAGAAATAACTTGAAATAATCATTGAAAAGTTGAGAGATCTGAGTGGAACAACCTCCCATTGATCTACCCTCGCCACTACAGTAAAATTCATCATCTCTCACATGGAATTTGTGAGTGGCCAAATTAACACCTAGTCAAACAAGAGAGAAGAATCAAGATAGTTTTATTTTAAAGAATTATTGTATGAACAAATAAAAAAAATATATATTGAAATTCATCTTGTGTGTATTTTTCACTGACACACCAATCAATGCATCCCTATGCAACACTTGCGTGAGGTTCCCTATTTGTTGTCAGCACCAAGTGATAAAAGAACAATTTTTTGGATAGGTGGTGGATGGTTTTTGACCATCCTCCATGAAACAAAAATGAGGCCCATAGTTTTTTTTAAGGAAACTCTATTACGAGTTTTTCCTCAATAAGACCCCAAACTACTTTGACATGTGGGAGTTCTAGGGTAGAGTAGGGATAACTTTATTGATGGATCAATAAAATATTTTTATTGATGAATTAAACATGTATAAAAACCAGTAAAATATCTAGGTTAGTAAATTTTTATTTAAGAGGGGTAAACACTTTTGACTTGGAGCTATGAACCAATGAGGTCACTAACAAGGGACCTTATCCCCAATATAAATTCTTAATAATTAATTACACCCCAATGGGGTTTGAACCTTGATGGAAAGAATAAGAACACAACAACTTAACCATCGCACCATGCCACTATTGGCAGAAAATTAAACTTGTATTTAAACCAATAATCTTTGTGGCGAATTAAACTAATATGTGAATAAAAAATCATAGTGTGGGTGGAAAAAATATAAAATTATATATATTGTTCTATTCTTAGATGAATTTTCCACACACCCAAATTCCTACAAAAAGTCTTTGAAATGGAGACAAGTGTTAACATATTTATAAGTTCTTATCAAAAGTGAGAAAAAATTATTGTTACTTGTTAGAGGATATTGCTAATGATTAAGGTACAACAAGCCTTTTAATTCTCTTATCTTTTCAATGCTTATAAGTACTCTACCTGAAGCCATATATCAATGCAACTTAACAAGTTATATTATTAAATAAGTTAATATAATGTTAATATGCTTAAAAATAAATTAAAAAAATGTAAAAAAATATTTTACCATTCAATGAATGATTGTTGTTGCATTCTATAAGTAAATTTCTAGAGCACTAAACTTGAAAACTCAAACCTTCATAATCACCCTAGAATCATTAGATTTGCAAAGGTCAATGGTTGACCTTTTATTCACAAGTGTTATTACATATTAAACAACTTATTTAGTCATGGCTCACTTTTTACAACTAACATTGGAACATCAACATGTGTGTCTTGTGATGAATTAAAAGCTCAAGTGTTGAGTATTGATGTCTTTATTTTATATATACTTCACCAACTTGATGTTCTTCATATCGTTTATAACATATTTACTTTCTAATTCTCTCTTCTTTATTCACAATTTAACTATTAGATTATGGAGCCTTCATGGCATGTCATGCTACCCAAATGTTTTTGGGATAAAAGAAGCAGAAATGCATAAGATAGAGAAAAGTTGGGTAGGGTATTCACAATTCCTTATGTGCATTTTGAGATAGCAATAAGAACATTTATGCGTAGGGAATGGCTTCAAAACAACCCCCATGCTCTATTGTTTGAGTAGATTCTACTTTCTTCTACAATTGTATGGACATTTTGTTGGATAAAGAGTTGATGAAGATGTTGGCGATATGTTATTTCCATCCCTTCATTTACTCTCTTTCTTCGTTGGAGTTGGTAATTGAGTATTATAAATTTGAATTTGGGTTACTCCCTATTGGTGGAATCTTTCCCAAAGTTGAACTGGATTTTTTTTAAATGAAAACTCTTTCCCTGGTTGTTATGAGGTATGGTCTAGTTTGTGCTATGGCAAATAAATCACTATTGAGTTTGGAGTTTTGAAGGAATGATTTGGGTGATGCTCTTTTCATTTCCTCTCTTACTTTGTTTAATTCAACTTACCTCCTACTCAAACACTCGATTGAGGGTCTCCATAGACCATCATGATCCTCCATTGCTAGTCTCCTCTACTAATGCTAATGTAATTTTTGTAATTCAAAATTAATATTTTTTATATTTAATATTGGTAGGTGCAAAAAGTTGGGGGGCCAAAAAGTGGCCAATTTTTTTTAAAAAATGAAAAGTCATAACACAAGCGCGTTATGGCTTGGTGTGATTGATTCTAAGGCTTGGTCACACCGAGACTACAATGCGCTTGCATTATAATGCGAGCACCTTTTAAGTCTTTACAAGAAAAAAATTAAATCAAAATCATTTTACACTGTCATATTTCTTCATCCGCAGCCTACAAACCCTTCCAAGGTGCACTCACATTCTAGAGACCTTAAATTCATCAATTTTCTTCATTGAATTGCCACTATTTCTTCGCCAAAATGTTGCCATGTTGACGGGCAGCTCAAAGGAGTAATATTTTATTGGTTTTTTTGTGAATTTGTTGTTAATTACATAAATTTAATATGTTTTTGATGTTAATTTCTTTAATTATCAGGAGTTGAAAATCCACCTAAATCTCCTCCTCATGAATGAGCACACCAATAAAATCTTGATGAACAACCACAACAAAAAACTCCTACAATAATTCCTCAACATCCTCTTGGAACTAAAAAAAATTTAATGAGGGAAATTGAAAACAACAAAAAACAAATTAAGGAGTAAATTGTGAGGTTGAATGATCCTATAAGTTCAACCTTGAAAAGAACCACACTTGTAAATATAGTTCAAACCATGTTAACACATGTAGATGCAATTAGCAAGAAATTAAGTGGTTAGGCAGATAAGAGGTAGGAGTGTAGAGATTTTTATGCAGATAAACAATCATACAAACAAGTAAAGAATGGAAAAATTACAAAATATGCCTTGTGCTCACTATTCACTAACCCATGTACAAATGAGACTCTTGAGCTTAATAGAAAGAGGTTTCCTATCCATTGGTGCAACCACTAAGGGATTAAGGACAATTTTTGGAGGAGGGGGTGGATGGTTTTTGACCATCCTCCATGCAACAATAATGAAGTACACCAATATTTTTTGAGGAAACTCTTGTAATTTTATCCTCAACAAAATCCCCAACTATTTTGATATGTCACATTATCAGGGGAGAGGTGGTGGGTAGGCACATGATAGACTAGGTGCACATTAGGACCCTCAATGACAAGGGAGATGAGCACTCACTAGGTTGGCTTATGAGCACATTGTTATCCCCTCTATCGTGAAGGAGAGTGCTAAGGTAGAAACTCTATAGTCTATTAGCTCTCTAACCCAGAGTATCATCTAGCATGCGAGTCCTAAAATATAGCATCAACTAGGGGAGAGTTTGAGGTGTAGAGTTCCACCCCAGTCTTGTCAAGTTTGCATGTCAACCTGTTCATATGACCCCACAGATAGTCAAGAAGTTGGTGTACAGGATACGTCTACAACTGCCCACTTGGGGATGATAGATGCTATGTTGAATGAGGCTTTCAACCTCGATAGTCAGGTATATGTTAGCATGTGCATTGAATTTAGTTTATTAAATTTCATTTTTGAAATGCAAGATTAACTAATTTAGTTTAATTATTGTAATAAAATTTCAAGGTCATAGTGTTGATGCTACTTTCTCTGGCCCTCCACCTGTTTCCACTACATCTATTGTTGAGGCATGTAACTAGTAAAAAATTATAAATATTACATGTGAATAGCATTAATATAAACAATTATAAATATTACATGTGAATAGCATTAATATGTCAATGGTATTATAATATCTAATTTTAAATGTTGAATGGGTTAATATTGGAGGTTTCACAACAACACCTCCCAGTGGAAGTGGAGTACAAAAATTTACTCAGGTAATAGAATAAAGAGTTTAACTAATGAATTGTACTTAATAAATTTGTGTATTTTATATTCATATCATTGATTACATTGCATTACACATCTTTCAAACTCAAAGCATTACTTCACATTGCATAACTAATAACTAGATGTTGATAGATGACAAAAATTTAATTACAATATAGGTTTGTACAAAGTCAACATAAGCAATGATGCAATTACTTCACATAGGATAACTAATAACTAGGAGCAACTACCAATTGCATTTTATTGTCAAGGCATTCCATGAGACCATATTTTATTGAGGCATTTTTCAAACAATTTATTGCCTTGTCTATGCTATGGATGCTTGGAAAAAATCTATCAAAGCATAATAGTAAGCAATAGCATAGACAAGACAATGAGTTGTTTGAAAAAATGCCTCAAAGAAATGTGGTCTCATGGTGATTTCCATCACCATGGGATCCCATTTCTTTGAGGCATTTTTTCAATCAACTCACTACCTTGTCTATGCTACTGCATTTTCCATACATGTCTACCAAAGCATTTTATCAAACAATTCACTTCCTTGCAGCTATGGATAAAAACCTAAAATAGGTGCTTTCCACCAAACTATGGATGCTTGGAAAAAACATATCAAATCATAATAGTAAGAAATAGCATAGATAAGGCAATGAGTTGTTTGAAAAAATGCCTCGAAGAAATGTGGTCTCATGATGATGGAATGGCATTCCATCACCATGAGACCACATTTCTTCAATGTATTTTTTCAAACAACTCACTGCCTTAAGAATAGAAACCAAGCCTTTAGCCAAAATTCCCCTCCAAAAAAAATTCAAGGTCCTCATCCTCATCCTCAATTTACCAATCCATGTGAGCTTCCACCTCTTATTCCACTTTGATATCCCACATCCTTAAAATCCACATCAACCTGCTATTACCAAGCAAAGTCATCCCATTTCTCTCATAATAACTTCCTCCAAGGACTATTTACAAAGGTGGTTGTTTCCCCATGCAAAAATAAAGTGGTGCATTCTTCCCATATCATACATCCACCTTCATCACCCCCAAATCAAGATAAACCCTAATAACCTAAATCTTAAATAAATCCCCTTTCTTGATCCATCTATCCAAGTTGAAGAGTCGATAAAACCTTCCTCCCTCATGAAACCGTGCATATCAAATGAACTATGTCTATCTCCTAATCCAAAGCATGCTAACATAGATTCCCCTCCATATAAAGATCAAGGAAACCCTTCCATCTAATGATCCCATTTCAAATCAAGAACAACATATCCCTTCCATATCATCTAATGATATCTTTCCACCACAATAGAAATATATCCCTTCATCCCCCCTCTGACAATCCACTCTCCCCCACTTCATCTAATGACATCCTTTCATGTCTAGGTCAAAGCACCTCTTCCACTCCATTGTATGATCTCTCTCGAAATGTGGTCTCAAAGTACACCTTCCAACCCATCTAATGGTTCTCTTCCCCTCATGATAAAAACACCCATCCCTCTTCATCTCATGATCCCCCTCCATCTCATAACCAAGACCACACTATACCATCCACCCCATCCCAACATAATATCATATAGAAGGAAATGAAATGTTTGAAAAAATGCCTCAAAGAAATGTGGTCTCATGGTGATGGAATTCCATGACAAACAAATTTCATGGCATTCTAGATTGCCATGATACCACATTTCTTTGAGGCCATTTTTCAAATAGTTCATTGCCTTCTCTATTCTACCATATTTTTCGTACATGTACACCAAAGCATTTTATGAAAAATTTCACTAAATTGCTGCTATGGATAAAATCCTAAAATAGGTGCTTTTGAACAAGCTATGGATAGGGAAAATAGTAAGCATAAGAGTAAGAAATATATAGTTCAATAAGTAGTAAAATTTTTGTTGATTATCTCATACATTATAAGCCATGACCTGCATCACTATTCTACTTTTCATGATTGAATAATGTTTTTATTTATTTTCAGATGTTGCAAGTGGAATCACCTCCAAATGTGGATAGGGTAATGGAGCAAGGTGTATCTTGTGCAATAGAAATCTCGATGCCTCTCACAAGGGTATGAGGTAGATTAGTAAATTTCAAATTACATTTGTTGTTATAGCTATTAGTTAGTGAAAAATAAAATGTTTATTGATTCATAGTTTAATTTCTATTTGGATGGTTTCTATAAGACTTGGGAACATCGTAACATGAGCATGTGAATCTTTCATGTGAGGAGAGAGATCATCTAGTGGTGGTAAGTGATTATTTTATTAAATATATCACTTTTATAATGTAATTTCTATATATTAATGTCTACGTGTTATTGTAATAGTTGAAGCTTAATGAGGAACTAAACCCTAGGAGGAGTAGCCCTCGAGTCCAGGGTAAACGAGTGTAATATGCATCTCCATCCACCCGACTACCAAAGGCCACCCGTTTGTTTCATTCACTTGGAGGGAAATGAATTTTGGTTGGGGTCCTTTGTTGTATTCCTATATGGAATTTTCAGATATATTTTGTATTAAATATACTTGACATTTTATGCCTATATGACATTATTGTAAGCCTATATGGCTATTTTGTGTATATTTTATACTTATATCAACATATATTGATGTATTCCTAGATAGCTATTTGGTTAATACAAATCTTTTTTATTGATGTTGTCCATATTTTCATTATAAATCCATGATTCAATAGATATGAGTTACGTGTATTCAAGTGTATACTTTACAACTTAAGTGTATACTTTGTGACTTACATGTATTGGAATGTATACTTTGCAACTTATTTTCATGCATATACCTTGTATTCTTGTGTGTACTTCATATTCATGTGTATACTTTTTATTCATGTGTATACTTCATGTCTTACGTGTATTTGAGAACTTATGCTTCACTTATTCACATGTATGCTTCACTTATTTGTGTGTATACTTCACATATTACATGTATGCTTCATGCTTCCAATGTATAATTCACGTGTTCCTATGTATTCTTCATGATTCATGTGTATACTTCATGTATTCAGGTGTATGATTCATGCTTCTTGTGTATATTTCACGTATTACGTGTATTCATGTGCATGCTTCATGCTTCCAATGTATAATTCATGTGTTGATGTGTATTCTTCATGCTTCATGTTTTCACATATATTCTAGATGATGTCTTCCCTTTCTTGTGGTCTTTGAGTGTCTTCATTGTAATATGAGATAATATGAACTCACTGTCAAATTTGGCTAACACCATTGTCCATAAAAAACTCAGTCATAAAGCACTTACAATGTCAGGAGCAACAAGGTCAATGTTTCATAGTCATAAAAATTTAATCATTGTTTTTCATCTCATGGTCTTGACATTTAGCATTTGGTTAGCCCTAGCACTGCTCATTGTTTTCCTTCATGGTTTGTCTTGAATATTTATTAATTGATGTTAAACAACTTTAATATTTTAAAAAATGATTCACCAAGGATTTATCATTTACTTATTATCTAATTCAATGTTCTATGATACTGAATCAATATATTAAAGACTACAAAATTATATTTCCCACCACTATGGATTCCATCCAAATCTTATATTCATTATGCAATTGTGTGCATGCTCAAACACATGCCTACTGATGAGGTATAAGTAACCTCATAATTATAATAAGCTAAAAACCCTTTGTTGTTCTTACCAATCACTTCAGCCCTACCAATTGTTTATTTTTAGGATTAATAATTGCTTACTTTTTGTAAAAAGATGTAAAAATTGTTATTTCCTAAATCAATTGAAATTGGCTGACTAACGCTGGTATAATGGTATAGCTTTCAGTTATTGTATAGGAAATTATGCATAATTGAGTGGACTTTAAGTGAACTTCAAAACAGTTGAAGATAAAGTGTCAAAAGTCTAGGCACCAGAAATTCAAGAGTGCATAGTGGAATAAGTCCTTTTAATATTTTTTGTTTAATTTTTGTTTAAAAACTTTATGGCTCCACTCTGAGCCTTTAATATGTTTTATGTTATGGACCTCAGTCTGTTGGTTATTTGAAATTATGTTAAAAAAAAATTTCAATGGTGATCTTCCACCATCTGAAATTTAGGATTTTGTTAGCAGTTTAGTATATATATGTTACCGCCAAAAACAATGATATGATAATAATGTTATGATGTTATGTTATGCCTTGAACACTATTTAGTTATGTCTTTTGTGTTACACTTTAACATGAATAAATAAATATTGCCAATCCTATTTTGAGTTAATCACTTTGATTAATAGAAGTATCATGGATGGATTCATTGTGAAGATGTGAAAGTACATGTGATCTAAGTTATGCGTAGGAACACCCGAGAGCTAACCACTCGAGGGAATCTCATAGACTAGATAGATAAGTATTTTTATTTCCAATTATGTTACTTTTATTTTATATATGATAAATGTGAATGAATGTTATTTGTGTGTGCCGAGCTCTGTCAATTATTCCTACAATTCGTAGTTCAAGTTTGCAATCTTTTAGTTCCGTTTATTTTAAATTCTAGAGCATCCACTCTGGTTGTCAGTTATAGGTTGTTAAACTTACTTTCTATCAACAGTTAGTTGTTAGCCATTAGTTGTTTTCATTTAAGTTTTACTGCAAGTATTTCTTTTTAAGCAATTCATATGATTTCTAGTCTAAACGTCTTATGCTTTCTAGCTTAAAAAAACTTTACACTTTCTAGTTTGATTGATTTATAGTATAAATTTTGTTTACAACAATTTTAAGAATTCAAAAAATCTAAGAGAGTTAGCCAAGATGTCCCCTATTACATACAACCTTCAAACACTACCCGATTGATATAATTGATGTAAAGCAATAGGACCTCATGACAGTCTACTACCTACAATTCTTATAGGCCAGATTTCACACTCCTTTTGTGTTAATGCTAACATGTGGACCTTGAAATCCATAAGATAATGGTGTAGTAAATGAGCAGATTGATTCTTTAGATTGTATATTAGTAAAGTATAATGTTACTTACTCTTGTAAGTAAGAACTATGCTTCTAATCAATTGAACATATCATTCATATGCTTTCTTATGTGCTTCAATTACTGAATTAGTTGGATGAAAGTAAGAAAGTAAATATCTCAAACACACATTGAAAGAGAGATTTACAAAAAAGTGCTTCCTCGTTTCCACTATCATCTTGCAACATTTACAAGTCAATTTGGGATTTCAAATGCATTGGGTTCTTGTCAAAAACATCTACAATCCTCTATTAACTTGTCAACTTGTGGATTATGTGCTTATTCAGTCTACTTCTCTCTTGCACTCATCTGTAGAGTCATTTTATATTCCTAATTCGAAATTGCAACTCACCAATCTCCATATTTGACTTCCAAGGGTTGTAATCATGCTTACACAAGAGCATTTGACTCAAAGAATATTCTAAATGCCCCCCCCACACAAACATATGTAAGAGAAATCAATTCAATTGCATGTTGGTCAATTGGTTCTACCATTTATCTCATTTAGAGTAACATCCACTATAGCCAAACCCATCTAGGTATGATTGTCTTTTGTTGTGTGAGTTCATCTAAAGCCAAAATCTATTGAGTCAGTTAAGTACCCATTGGAAAATTTCACTTGTGAATTCCTATAAGTGATATGGAGCCAAGAATGTATAGATCAATGCTCGACCTTCTTATACCAATTAATCAAGCCAATCACTCATGACTGTTCATGCAAGTGGTGTGAAGCCTGCAATGTTTGGATTAACCCTAAGCCTCATACACCTATTCCCCTATTCCTCAACATGGCATTTTTTGTAGATTTCCCTTTTCCTTAACTATTTTGACACCCAGATGTTTTACCTCTTTCATGCAATCGTATGCTTTTGGTGTGGAAAACTCAAACTTGTTAACTATCACGTGAATATTTCTCTTTTCCTTTGGTTTGCATGCAATCTTAAGGGATTGAGCAGGTTGAATGTAGCTTAGACTGATTCAGTGTGTTTGGGTGTGAAATAGGACCATTCCTTACCTAAACATACCCATCCAGACATGTTGGAATAGCTTTTTTCGTTACACGAGTTGCAGAACGAAATTTGCACCCCTTTGCAACTTTACACTGCTTAACTTTTGTTGGAACTATTGGTTTAGGCCTCAAACTAGGGCATAGGTTTAAATTTTTTTTTCACGAACTAAATTTTCCTGAATTTTGGATTATTGATGCTTATAGGTGTATGGGACGATGTGCCAAGTTTCATGTTTTTCCACACATGCAAGTTCCTTTTCCTCAAAGCCTTTGATTTCTTAGCTTTTACTTGGCAATTTGCCTATTTTTAGTGAAAATTCTTGTATTTCAAGAATGTTCAAGAATAGGGACTATTTAGGCATGGTATAAATGTCTAAATACACCTTCCATATTAATTTCAAGATGTGACATACATTTAGTAACTGTTATTCCATAAAATTCCTTAGAAAGAGGCCTAATTTGACTATAAGTAAGTAGTTTTGGTGAATTTAGTACAAATTAACCCCATATGATTTTCACACTTGTATATAATAATTATAAGGGTATCCAAATCAGGTTTCAGATCCCCATTATCAAGTATAAGAATAAAGTTATATCAAAATCATCTTTGTGAAGGGCTACAAGCTCATAACCTACAGGGTTCCTAAGGACACCTGGTATCACATGTGAACCTACATCAACCTTGAAAAATTGCTCAAGGGAAAGTATGATAAGGGTGAGGTCTATGGTAATCATACTCGTGTTCAAAGATAAGCCTTCTCAATCTTATTTTTTGATGACTGATAATGACTACATGGGAAAAGATAATGATGGAGTTAGAGAACAAGAAAACACGGCGCTACAAATCAAGAACATAGTCACATTTTCAACCACCTATAAGTGAAGGAAACAAGATAATGTTGCATGAAACTATGAAAACTATCATAGTCACCAAGCAATGTATATCAGTCATGGGACAACAATAAATTATCGTGGAGGTAGATTGCATTATAAAAGGTAGGCATATGAGCATATGCAACCGTCTAAGGTGCATATATGCATAAGTGAAGAATAGAAATGGAATGACAGTGCTAATGAAGAATGATAGTGCTAACCTTGAGTGACAATAAAACATGCCAATGATACTTATGATTACGATTATGACAACAACTCACCATACCCAAATTACAAAGAAACTATAATACATAGTCAAGGTGTACAAAGAAAATTATGTGAGGGGGTAACAACTTGATCACCATGACACACCATCGTAGTGATCTCACTATCTTGCCAATGCGGTAGTATTGACAAGGTAGTGAGCTATTTGAAAAAATTCCTCTAAGAAATGTTCTCATGGTGATAATGGGTGACAATTTCCAATAATCAATTGTTTGATACCTCTTGAAGCATGGCCAAATTTATTCTATTTTCCCTCTTTGACTGATTTCTATACCATATTTTTGTTGGTGTCTCCCTGAGAATGCCCACAATTCAGTGGAATCAGTGTCCTCAATTCTTTGGTGCCTTTGAACGACTCTTGATAAAAAATTTATATTAATTCTCACTTGTTGACTCTTCTTTCTAATGAGATGATTTTTCCTCATTTGATTACTTACTAAAGTTGATGTAATGACATGTCGTGTGGCATTACTATCTTTTGAGTGTGAGGTCTTACCCACACTCTCATATGCATCCATTAGATTCTTCACAATAGTTTTTTCACTTGAAGCATTTGCTATTCTCAACCCAAGAATCTTCATGATGGACCTATACTTTATACTTCACATCATCTTAACAAATAGTTGACATCTGGTGGTCTCATTTAACTTTTCAAAGAACAATCTCCAAATCTTATGAGCATATCTTCTACAAGTGTGTGTAGAATCTCACCTTCCATTGGATGCAAAATATTCTCATCAATATTAATCAAAAACTTTCGCTTTCTATGTAAAATTCTAGGTGGTGCTCTTAAAGGTAAATTCATCTCAACATTAGGAATTCCATCAATATTTAAATGAGATGGGCTAGATGGCATACCTTCGATTGAGGATGGAATAGATGGCATGCCTTGAGGTTGAGATGGGAATGATGACATACCTTCTTCCTCAAATTTGAGTGATGATGTACTCTATACTTGAGATGTGGTAGATGGTGTCCCTACATATTCACTAGTCATAGATGGTGTCCCTCCATATTCACTTGTGGTAGAGGGTGTGTCTCCAACTATGGTGTTCAAATATCTCTTAGCATAAAAGTTTCACATTCGTTCTCTTTGTGCTGCCAATTCCATTTCTCTTTTTGATGGTTGAGGTTCCTCTTCAATTGGCATGTCTTCGTCAATCGTTTTTAATTTCCCATGTCTTTATATTATTAGCTTCTATCTCTTCCTATGTTGGTTTAATCTTTGATTTTTTCCTTGGCATGACGACTAATTTTATCTATAGAATGATAAAGAGGAAAATATTAGTTCCTAAAAAATGAATCCATACAAATAAATGAAATATATGTCATTCAACCCTCACTAGCTTTTCGAAGCTCACATGAATATTTTGATGGAATTCCTTAAAGAAATGTGGTGTTGTGGCATGGCATGATTGCGAGATAGGCACAAAATGGAAGCATGGACAAGGCATGTGAATTATTTGACACAAATGGTTTGGTAGACACGTATGAAAAATGTGCTAACATAGACAAGCTAGTGAGCTCACTAGCTTGACAAGGTAATGGGTTGTTTGAAAATATGCCTCATAGAAATGGGGGCTCATGGTGATGTTATACAAGGTATTGAGCTCACTAGCTTGTCAATGTAGTAGCATTAACAAGGTAGTGGGTTGTTTGAAAAAATGCCTCATAGAAATGGGGGCTCATGGTTTCCCTCATTTCTCTGAGGCATTTTTTAAAACAACCCACTACCTTGTCTATATTGAAAAGCTAGTGAGCTCACTAGATTGTCTAAGATCACATGAAATTTTTGATGGAATTCCATGATTGCAAGATAGGCACAAAATGGAAGCATTAACAAGGCATGTAAATTGTTTGACAAAATTTTTTTGGTAGACATGTATGCAAAATATGCTAGCATAGACAAGCTAGTGAGCTCATTAGCTTGTCAAAGCTCACATGAATTTTTTGATGGAATTCCTTAAAGAAATTTGGTCTCATGGAATGTCATGATTGCAAGATAGGCACGAAATGGAAGCATGGACGAAGCATGCACAAAATGGATTTTTTGGAAGACATTTCAAACTTTCAAAGATAAATTGGCTTGAGTATAAATCCAAATTCTACAACTTTTTTTTTGACATCCTACCTTTGGAATAAGGTACCCAGGCATCAATCAAATCATTGAAATAAAGGGGGATTGTTTGAAAAAAAAAATTGGTAGTCATGTATGGAAAATTTGGTAGCATAGACAAGGCAATCGGTTGTCTAAAAAAATGCCTCAAAGAAATGTGGTTTCATGGTGATGTGCATAATCATGAGATTACATTTCCTTGAGGAATTTTTTTAAACAACTAATTTCCTTGTCCATGTTATTTGATAAAATTCTTTGGTAGACATGCAAAAAATGGATTTGTTGAAAAGGCTTTATAAAATTTCAAGAAAATGCAATTTCTAGGTGTAAAACCAAATTCCACTAAATTTTCCAACATCCCCCATGCCTATACCAAAATGGAAGCTTTGGAAAGGGGTATGCACATGTCAATAAAAAAGGATTGATAAATGATGTATTATATTACATACTTATAACTACTCTCATATATATGTGTATACAAAATGTGGAAGCATACACAAGGTAGGTGAATTGGTTTAACAAAATGCCTCAATGAGATGTGGTTTAAAATGTAATTATCAAGTGTAAGGAATTGTGTAGCTTAAAATGTGCCAAGAGGGGATAAGGTTATAATGACAAACAAACAATGATCAACATGGAATATGAATAATAAAAAAATCAAAGGATTGTATTAAGCATGCATGATAAGGTATGATAAAAAAATGTAATAGAATTAAGGAAAATGTAAAGAAAAAATGTAAAGACTTAACATACCTAATAAACGAAGATTCAAATGGAGTTATACCAATTTATGTAGTCTTTATTTCTTCTTGCATCAAACTCCTCAAGAATTTGAGTTTTTCACAAGCTTGTTTCATTTTCAATGTTCAATTGTATATCATTCTTGAATAGAATTACTAAAAATACAAATAACCAATGTATAATGTTAAATTATTACAATTCAATCATAATTAACATTTCAACACTACAAAAATTGAGACTTGAATTGAAATATATCAAATTCGATGTGAAAACTCCATTATTTCCTCCTTCCTAAGTTGGAAAACGATAAAAAGGTGGTGGAAATTTCATGCACAAGTGGTAGAATGTGAAACATTTGCATGTGCACTTCCCAACAACATCAAAATGATTATTTTCATTGGAATGCACACATAACAAAGCATGAGGGACTAGATCATGAGTGTGCTAACTTTTTTACCATTTTTAGAGCAAGCCAAAATGTGCTTGCATTATAATGCAAGTACATGTTGGCTTTCTATACAAAATGGCTATATCTCAACTTCTTCAAAACGTGCTCACGTTATGAAAAATATATTTTTTAAAGGTTTCCTCTCTCTCTCTCTCACCTTAGTCATCCATCCCTCCTTAGCCATCTAGGTCTCTCACTTAACCCTAAACACTATCCCTAAACCCTCAACACTGGACACTATAGCTTAAACCCTAATCCCTCAACCCTATACTCTTAAACCCTTAATACCTCAACCCTTAAACCCTAAAACCTAATCTCTCTCTTTCTCTCTCTAGTCTATACCTCCCACTCGCTCTCCCTCTTTCACTCCCTCTATCTCTCATCCCTCTATCTCCCACTCCATCTCTCTCCCATTCCAGGTCTCTCCCCCTCTCTCTTTGTCAGGTCTCTCCCTCAAACACCCTACCTACATAAATAGATAACTCTCTCTCTATCCTTCCCTCCTTTTCTCTCTTTCTCTCTATCTCACTTCTCCCTCCATCTCTCTCTTGTCCCTCTATCTCTCACTCCCTCTCTCTCCCTCTTTCTCAAATATCTCCCTCCCATCCCCCCCCCTCTCTCTCTCACACACACACACACACACACACACACACACACACACACACACACACACACACACACACACACACACACGTGTGTCTATCCCTCCCTTGCACTCCCTCTCTTTAATTTCCTCCTCTTCTCTCCTCTCTATCTCACTCCTCCCTCTATCTCTCCCTCCCTCCCTCTCTACCCTAATCCCTCAACCCTAAACCCTCAACCTTTAACTTGTTAAACCCTTAAACCCTAACCCTAATCCCTCAAACCTTGACCCTCTTGACCAAATACCCTAAACCCTCAACCCTATAGGTCCTCAATCCTATACCCTAAATTATCAACCCTCTTCCCTATAAATTGAATCCTCAACACTCATTTATCTATGTCCTTCCCTCCTCTTATCTCTATCTCACTTTTCCCTCCATCTCTCCCTCTCTACCCTAATACCTTAATCCTTAAACCATTAAACCCTAAACCCTTAAGCCCTCTATCCTCCACCCTCAACCCAATACCATCAACCCTTAAAATTTCTACCCTAATCCTTCAACCCTCAACCCTTAATCCCTCAACCCTCAATCCCTAAACCCTCAACTATCAACCCTTAATCCCTCAACCCTAATCCTTTAACCCTCAACCCTTAAACCCTAATCCCTCAACCCTCAACCCTTAAACCCTAATCCCTCAACTTTTAAACTCTCAACCCTCTACCCTCTACCCTATACATTAAACCCTCAACTCTTAACCCTTAAACCCCAAACTCTCAACCCCTATACCCTCTACCTTATACATTAGACACTCAACCCTAATCAATCAACCCTATACCATCAACCCTCAACCCTATACCCTCAATTCTCAATCCTCTACCCTATACATTGGATCCTCATTACTCATCTCTTTTTGTCCTTCCCTCCTCTTCTCTCCTGTTTATCTCACTTCTCCCCCCATCTCTCCCTCCCTCCATCCCTCCATATCTACTGTAATCCCTCAACCCTATACCCTCAACCCTTAAACCCTAAACCCTTAGACCCTCTACCCTCTACCATAAACACAATACTATAAACCCTATACCCTCAACCCTTAAAATTTCTACCCTCAACCCTCAACCCTCAACCCTCAATCCCTCAACCCTAATACTTGAACCATGAACCCTTAATCCCTCAACCCTCAATCTCTAAACCCTCAATTATCAACCCTTAATCCGTCAACCCTCAACCCTTAAACCCTAATCCCTCAAGCCTCAAGCCTTAAACTGTAATCCTTCAACCCTTAAACTCTTAAACCCTCAAACCTCTACCCTCTACACTATACATTAAACCTTAAAACATAAATTCTCAATCATCTACCCTATACATTGGATCCTCAACCATAATCCCTCAACCATAAACCCTAAAACCTATATACTCAACCTTATACCATCAACCCTCAACCCTAAACCTCATCTCTCAACTCTTAAACCATTAAACCCTCAACCCATTACCCTATACATTAAACCCTCTACCCTATACATTGGACCCTCAAGCCTATACCCTCAAGCCTATCCCTCTCTCAGTCTATCCATCTCACCTCTCTCTTCACCCCTCTCTCATACCCTCTCTAATTGTCTCTATCTACCCTCTCCCTCTTTCTACATACCTCTTATTCAATTAATCCCTACCACTCTCTCTGTCTCACTCCCTCTATCTCCCTCTCTCTCTCCCTCTCTTAAAATTGTCCCTCCCTCTAATGACATACATACACACATATATAAAACTGTTTACATGCAATCATTAAACACTTTACATGAAATCATCAACCATGTTGCATGAACAACCACGCTAGGCACACCTTATGAGTTTCATGCCACATTCAAAAAAAACCCATTAAACATAATGATATTTTATTACACCTTTCCCACAAACTCCATATAATCATAATGCATAAAAACGAATGTCATTGACCATTGTGAATGAATATGAATTCTAACCATTGAACATAACTAATCTACATCTAACCATTGTAGAGTGCTTAATGTTCTCGTCTCTTAAGGTTGATGACAATTAGATTAATACAATCATCATGCACAAGTCAATCTCACTCAACTATGATGTATGCATAAGCACAATAGACACACCATAGGATTTTGACATGAATTTTAAACAAAAACCATACATACATATACACACACATACATACACAAACACATAATTACACACATACTTACACACATATACACAAAGACACACACACACACACATACACACACATACACATATGCATACATACATACACACAAACACAGACACATACATACACACATAACATACATACACAAACACACACACATACACACATACACACATACACACACATACATACACACACACATACACACACACTTACACACACACACATACACATACACACATTACACACACACACACACACACACACACACACACACACACACACACACACACACACATACATACACACACACATACATACATATATACATATACATACACATACATACACATACATACACACACACACAAGCATACATGCATTGCATACGTACACACACATACACACACATATACATACATACATACATGCATACATACATACATACATACATACATATACACACATATACACACACATATACACACATATACATACTCACACACATACACACATGCACACACACATACACATACATACATACACATACATACACACATGCATACACACATACACACACACAAACATACATACACACACATATACATACATATAGACATACACACATACATACACACATACACATAAAGGCATGCATACACTTACTCTATATGTCTCATTCACACACACACATACATGTGCACACACACACACACACACACACACATGCACACACACATGCACATGCACATGCACATGCACACACGCACATGCACACACACACACACAAACACAGATACATAAAGATACATAGAGATAGACACACAGACACACACATGTGCACACACACACACATATATAGACACACACACATATTAAATACGTACATACATACATTACATACACACATACACACACACATACACACATACACACATACACACATACATACATACACACATACATACATACATACATACATACATGCATACATACACACACACATAAATGCATCCATACATACACACACACACACACACATATGCACACACATACACATAGACAGACACACACACACATACACACACATATACACATATACACACATACATACATACACACATACACACATACATACATACATGCATACAAACACACATACATACACATGCACACACACACATGCACATACACACACACATACACACACACACATACATACATACATACATACATACATACACATAAGCATACACACACATACACACACATATGCATAGATACACACATACATACACACATATACATGCACACACATATATACATAGATACATACACACTTACATGCATACATACATATAGACATGCATACACACATACATACATACACATACATACATACACACATACATACATACACACATCCATAAACACACACACCTACATTACATACATACATGCATGCGTACATACATAAATACATACATACATACACACATACACACACATACACACACATACACATACACACACATACACACATGCATACACACACATGTACACACACACACATACATACACATATGCACACACATACATACACACATATACTAATACACACACACATACACATACTTACATAAACACATACACACACATACATACATACATATTGTAAGAGAAGGGGATCAACCATTGTGAGGCCCTAGGTCACGAAAAGCCAAGAGCAATAAGGCTGCCCTAACTTACCTCAGTTTAAAGGAAGGTTAGGATAGGTGGGATGAGAATGATGAGGATTATGAAATCATTCAATCACTCTACAAACTCGAGAGTTGAAGGGGGACTAGACGAGTCGATCTTTAGAGTCAACTCTATGTCTCAGGTAGCTCTCTGTCAGAGGACATAAGCATGGTTCTAGGATGACAGTGCAACGCGCTATCATCTCACAGATGCGCTAGCGTTCGTACGACCAAAAACCTAGAGAGACAAGGTTAAACTTCTAAAAAAGGGACTAACAACCTAGTCTAAGAGTTTCTAGAATGACAAAATAAGATCAAGAGATATGAAATGTATAGATGAACATGATAAAGGAAATAGATTACTGTGAGGGTGACGAAGATGATTTCGCACAACAATCTTCTTGCTAGCTTGCTCCAAGATCTCTCCACCTACACACAGAAAATTGAGAAAATGTTGGGGGGTTGTTTAGGGGTCTGCCTCAGTCAGACCCCCATCTTGGTGTTTTCACCTCCATAGATAGCCATGTTTTGCAACGATAGGGAAATATGATAAAGAACATAAGACAAGCTACGTAAACAAAAGACACTACAAATAGTACGTGCTTACTCAATGAAAATGATAGAGAATATAAGAGGAGCTTACCACCTCCATCCAAAGCGCTCAAGGCTAGTGGAGGAGAAGATAAGAGGAACTCAAGCCTCTGCGGCAATGGTGTTTGTCATGCGCTCGCACTATCGGAGTGATGAAGTGATAGATAGCTGCTACAAAGCTTGTGGATGAATGCTTGAAGGTGTCAAGAGGATGTGTAGACTTGTGAAGAAGATCAACCAATTTCCAAAATGGAAGAAGAAATAAAGAATATGAAGGAAGAAGATGAAAACGACCATATTCGGGTTGGCCAACCGAAGGGAGGCATTACACTTCAAATTCTAATAGGAAGTGTAACGTCTCTACAGACTCCAACCATAGGAATCTACCAGGGATGTAAGTGCATCATACGGACATCTGCACGCCGTGTGGGCATCCTCGACAGAAACACCTCCATCGACACACAAAGTGGATGCTAAGTGTGATGTGAGCAACGGGCTTATGTGGAATTAAGCCTCTGCCTTAGGTTGTCTAAAGTGTAAGGGAGTAAAGGGGAATTTGTGTTAGGGGTGCAAATTCATGCCTATACATTTTTCCCCCACTTTAGTGAGCAGGAGTATTAATGAGTGCTTAGGTAAAGTAGAGTAGTAAGAAGTAACAAGGTAAGAGATGTATACCTGAACTGATGAGGAAGCAAAGCATGGTCTGGCAAACTCGGAAGTGCAGGAGTGGGCTTCATAGTTTCGCGGAACTATAAAGTTTAAAAATGAAAGCACCTTACAAGCTCACAGTCCTGCAAGGGAGGTATCCTTCAAGAACTCTCACATGAAGGAGACTGAGCAAAGGGGACTCTATAGAGTCAGAGGAGGTGACATGTTTACCTGCAAATAGAATACATCAGGAAGCGGTTGTGTAGGTCAGTGAATATACAATCACACAGGCCATTGCTAAGTTGTAAGACTTTCAAAGGGGTCCCTCGGGAACCCTTCAAAAGGAAGGAAGGTCCACTCAAGGGATGCACTGTTTGAAAATTCGGGTCTAGTCAGGCTACCCCCAAGCTAGACCTAAGGACGTGGAGTAGGTCTAGTCGGGCTGCCCCCAGACTAGACGTGAAGAAGTGAAACAGGTCTAGTCGAGCTACCCTCGAGCAAGACGCCATAGAACTTGTTGAAAATTTTTGAAGGGGTCCCTTAGGAACCCGACAGGAAGAGGAAGGGTCCACTCAAAGGACTCAATGTTCAAAAGCTAATGTCTTCTTTCTTGAATCGATTCATCATCATGGAATCCTTTTGAAAGATGTTCACTTCATCAAGGAATTTGAAAGGAAATATATGTGCCCACGTGAGGGGAAGATCAATATTGTTCCCGCTTCAGAGAAAGGTTCCCAATTCCTTTCTTTACTAACCCATGATGAAGGAAACATGTTCCGTTAGGGTTTCAAGTCGAGAATACAACTCTAAAGAAGAAGCGTGTGAAGGGTTTATAAGAAAAGATTCATTTGGAAATGAATGCATTTTCTAAAGACCAAGTAATGTAGAAGTGGTGTTGTCACACATGAAAGGGACAACTCAAGCAAAGAAGAGATAAAGATAAAACTAAAGGAAAAGAAAACACACATAAAGGGCACATGGGGATCTGGTTTCATGGGGTTGGGTTTGCCTTTATTTATAAATAGTAGGTAACCACAATGTGAGGCGAAAGATCATGAATCCCCAACCAGATCAGGAAGAATGCATGGGAGATAAAGTAAAATAAAAAATTGGGTCAACATGGAATGAGGCCTAAATGCTCTCGACGCCTTGTATCATCCCCAATTTACTGAAAATCAGTCACAAACATGGAAGAATGATGATGCATATAGAGGGAGGTTCACAATGCAAAACACAACACCTATATCCAAGCACCAACAGGGGTGATGAGGGTCACCTAGGCACACATAACATGATCATGGGGGAATCACATCATAACACATGCACATATCTAATCTAAAGATCAAGAAGAGGGTCTCCTCCTAACACTGGTCAACCAAGAGGTCATCAACTTCCCACTCTAGATCATCATAGGGGGAAGGATGATGAGCCTGCAAGGGTGTAATGTTAAGGGGAGGAGCTTCTGATCCTCCTGCAACAAGGGCCAAGGCAGAGGGACTTGTGAGGTCTCCATCACTCAACTCTTGTGGGTGTAAGGTCAACGACTTCGCAAAGATCGCTGACAAGGTTGAAACCTCATCCACCGAGTTGAACATACACTTAATGAGAGTGTCATGTTTCACCCTGGCGGACGAAGGAGTTTGCACCTGAGGTTCGTCGCTAAGCTCGCCGAGAGACTTGGGAGCAGTGACAAACTCAGGAGAGGCTGAGACTGGTTTTGTCAATAGGATAGCACAAGTTAGTGCGGGGCCACCTTTCAGAGAAGGTAGGATCCTCTTATGTCCTCCATTGCTAGAGGGATCATGCTCTACCTTCTTCCTCATTGGGGGAGGTGAACTCCCTATAAATGAGGCAAGGAGGGTCAAGGGAGAAGAGGGAAAAACCGTAGTGGATACAATCGAAGTATTAACCATATCCATGGGCTTTGGGAAAGGCAAGACATCTAGGATGGAAGTCAATAAAGGAAGCTCCACTGGAGGGCGATAAACATTTACACCTTTCTGGGCATATGTGCGCTTGTAGCGAAAGTCGAAAGAGATTCGGAGCTATTTTGGACAAGGGTAGAAGGGGGGAGAGAGGAGGACACAATAGGAGGTGTGGTTGTCTCCTCTTCCTTCTTCTGTAAGGAGGCTTGCTCAACCAGAAGAGCCTTTCACCAATGCTTATGCTCATGCGCAAGGCAGTTTCTATAGCTCTTCAAACCAGAAGTCGGAGGTTGTGAAGGGACAACAGGTTTCTGCTCAGCCATGGGAGTGTCCTCCATAGCTATTTCTAGTGAAAGGAAAAAATCCTAAGTGGGAGCAGAAGGAGTAGGTTTAGAAATGGCAAGGGGAATCGACTCGAACACCTTAGCAGTGGGCCTCTTACTACTTGAGGGAATGGGAAGAGGTCATGGGGAAAATTCTATTCGTGAACCCTTCTTTCTGCCATATAGATAGTACCAAGGTTCGGGAGACCCGTTAGGGAGATTCAATATCCTAATCTTGGGTCTTCGCCAGGGAGGCATCATCGGACTCAATGGGTAGAGGCCAGGCTTCTTCATCCAATACTCCTCCCAAGAAAGGGGTGTGGATGAGTCAGCCTAAGAGGGAGCGAGCTTCTCCTTTCCCTTTTGAGAGGAGAAGGCAACTAGCTACTCTGCTACAGGGAGGGTCAACTTTGGTTGTCCCTTGCCTCCAATTTTATACTTCACATAGTTCTTGTAAATTAGATCCATTCTTTGCAAGAGAAAACTGATTGGAGTGGGCCAGAAGTGATCCAATGAGTATCCCCCATGAGATACCATAGGCTAGTATCTGGTATCATGCACTACGTGCACGACACCTTCATGGGAAAACTTAAGACATTTATGAATTACAGAGGTGATCCAATTCATGGAAGCTAGCCAAGGTATACCTATCTTTGCTTTGAATAGGTCCAACTCAAGAATGACATCGAAGACCATGTTTATGTTCCTAGGTCTGATTAGGACAGACAATGTTATCGACCCATAAGGTTTAAGGGAAAGTCCATCATGCATACAGATGATGGATTTTTCTTTTTCGTATTCCTACCTTTGCAGGGAGTTCAAGAGTAATGTCTCCTCCGTGATGACATTCACTCTACTCGCGGGGTTGATTAAGACTCCTATCACAATGTTGCCATTGAGGCGAGTGAGAATGTAAAGCGAAGAAGGTTTGTCATTTGTTGGTACATCTTGCGAAGTGAATGTTACATCCGGTGAACTAGTCGCAAGACGGGGAGAGGGATGAACATTAACCATGTTAACATACACCTTGGGATAAGAAACAAGATCAAAAAGATCGATAATCATGTTAGAAGAATGTGATGGAAATGGGTTTGTGTATATCTGTAATTCACTTTTAGCTTTTTCCACTGATTTGTTTATATTTTGTTTGTTCCTATCAAGATGAATAGTACCATCTGCAATGTGATCTTGTATCTCATGATGCAGGTGCATGAAACGCTTGGTATTGTGTCTGTTAACTTGATGGTACTAACCAGGGGTATTTTCTTCATACCAGTTAGGATACGGTTCCCTAACCAACTTAGTGGTTGGCAAGATAATGATCTTATCCTTCAAAAATTTCTATAAGATGGAATAATAAGATTTTGATAACTTTGTAAACTTTTGGTTGTGTCTGAGGTTGTTGTTATCCATAATGGCTACTACATTCACAATGGCTTTACCTTTTCTATAAATTGATATGATAGACTTCCCTTCAGGATGGAAGCATGAGGAGGAACCCCCGAACTGAACCACTGTCTGTTGGTATTCCCATAAAGCTACACACAGATGCGCAAAAGAAGGGTATTTCATGAGGGTGAACTTCTCTTGCCAAGGCCTTTGTAAGTTCCCTATGAACACCTTTTGTACATCAAAGTAAGGTAACAGGTATGATATTTATGAAAAGAGCATCTGATATCACCCTATAAAGTTAGTAATCTTCTCATTATCCCCTTGTTTACATCGAACAAGGTCAGAGAAGGTCATCTTTGGTCCAATGTTGGCTTGGAACTGTCGTAAGAACTAGTTCACAAGTTGATCGAATGTAAAGATGGAATTTTCAGGCAAGGAATAGTACCACTTGAGCATTGTATCCTTGAGGGATCGGGGAAACAATTTTTCCATCAATGCATCATGATGGAAGAAATCAATGCATAGGGTGTTAAAGACAAACACATGCATCTGTGGGTCCCCTTTACCATCATATTTCTTGAATTTAGGAATCTCCATGCCTTGCGGGAAAGGAGTGTTTATAATTTTAACCGAAAATTAGCTATGTCAGAAGAAGGGATGGAAGATAGGTTGGGCTGAGGCCTGGGAAGGGCTTGCCAGCTGATTCTGTATTTTCCCCATATTCTAAAGAAGGGCATTCAGAATAGGGTCATTAGAAGGCATAGGACCACTAGACCCACCACCATAGCCACCAACTAGACCACTGCCATGACTATTGTCAGAGCCATCACTGATGCCACCGCCACTAGTGTGACCTCCGTCAAATCCACTGCCACCACCATGATCTCCACTGGAACCACCTCTGCTAATACCACCCCCACTTCTAAAATTTCCACCACCAAATCCTCCACTGATCATCTCACCAGATCCTCCACCACTAGAGGTTGCAGAACGGGTGAAGTGGAAACTTAAAGGGTTTCTATTTACGTTGATAGTTTTAGATTTTTTGGAAGCAACAGGCACACTAACCAAAGGGATCATGTCGCCCATGTATATGGATGTAGGAGGCATCAGAATTTCTAACTGTCTCTCATGTTATTCAAAGGGGCTACTTCATACCATGTGACTATGGTTTGAAGGGGCACATGCTTTAGCTAGACCAGTGAGACTAGCCAGGAGTTCTATGCTTGTCTGGTCTTTTCCCAACATGTATCTTATTTCACTGATCACTTTAGCAACCCTAGCTAGCTTCGGGTTCCTTTCTAGGTGATTTTCCAATGCACCAAACCTTTACTAAGAATAGTGATATATTCGGAAGGGATATGGATGACCTCATGCTCGTCTATGGATGAGGAGGTTCGTGACACAGGAGGGGTAGGGATGCGATCAGTTTCATCAAGGAATCGAGATTCGCCCCGTGATACGTGCTCCTGCGCAGACAAACCAACTACCGAACTAGAGAAAAGGCCGGTAGTGTAACCAGAAGAAACCTTTGTCTTCTCCATCGGAAGGTGTCAAAGGCTTCTCCTGACAATATGCCCAGAGGTCATAGACTGGGTTGTGAAGCTCATAAACTTTCACAACACACAAGGGTACAATGACCAAAAGGTATAAGAGAAAAAGCTTAGAACACCGACAAATGGGTAGACATTTGTTCACGTCAAGTTCACCAAAAATGTAAGAGAGGGGGACCAACCATTGTGAGGCCCTAGGTCATGGAAGGCCAAGATTAGTATGGCTACCCATACCTACCTCAGTTTAAAGGAAGGTTAGGATAGGCAGGATGAGAATGATGACGATTATGAAATCCTTTGATTACTCTACAAACCTAAGATTTGAAGGGAGACTAGACGAGTCGATCTTTAGAGTCAACTCTACATCTTAGGTAGCTCTTTGTCGGAGGACAAAAGTGTGGTTCTGGGATGACAGCGCAGCGGACCAGCGTTCGTACGACCAAAAAACTAGAGAGACAAGGTGAAACTTCTAAAATAGGGACTAACAACCCAGTTTAAGAGTTTCTAGAATGATAGAATAAGATCAAGAGGTATGAAATGTATAGATGAATGTGATAAAGGAAATAGATTACTGCGAGGGTGATGAAGATGATTTCACACAACAATCTTCTCGCCAGCTTGCTCCAAGATCTCTCCACCTGCACATAGAAAATTGGGAAAATGTTGGGGGCTATTTATGGGTCTACCTCAAGTAGACCCTCATCTTGGTGTTTCCACCTCCACGGATAGCCAAGTTTTGCAATGATAGGGAAAATATGATAAAGAAGAGAAGACAAGCTACGTAAACAAAAGATGCTACAAACATTATGTGCTTACTCAACCAAAATGATAGAGAAGATAAGAGGAGCTTACCACGTTTGTCTAAAGTGCTCAAGGCTAGTGGAGGAGAAGATGAGAGGAACTCAAGCCTTTGTTGCAATGGTGTTTGTCCTGTACTCACACTATCAAAGTGATGGAGTGATAGATTGCTGCTATGGAGTGTGAAGTGCTTCTACAAAGCTTATGGATGAATGCTTGAAGGTGTCGAGAGGATGTGTAGACTTGTGAAGAAGATCAGTCAGCTTCCAAAATAGAAGAAGAGATGAAGAATATGAAGGAAGAAGATAAAAACGACCATATTCAGGTCAGCCAAATGAAGGGAGGCATTACACTTCAACTTCTAAAAGGAAGTGTAGCATCTCTATAGACTCTAGCCACAAGAATCTTCCAAGGACGTAAGTGCACCACATGGACATCTGCACACTGCATGGGCGTCCCCGATAGAAACGCCTCCACCAACACAAAAAGTGGATGCCAAGTGTGATGTGAACAACAAGCTTACGTGGAATTAAGCCTCTACCTTAGGTTGTCTAAAGTGTAAGGGGGTAAAGGGGAATTTGTGTTAGGGATGCAAATTCACACCTATACACATATACATACATACATGCATGCATGCATGCATACACATATACATACACACACAAACATACATACATACACACACATACACATAGATACATACATACATACATACACACGCACACATACACACAAATTTATACATACATACATACATACATATACACATGCATACATCCACACATAGATTCATAAATACACACATACATAAACACACACATACATACACATACATGCCCACACATATACACACATATACACACACACAAATACATACACACACATACACACATGCATACAAACACATAGACATAGACATACACACACATACAAACACATATACATACATACACACATGTGTACACACATACATACATATACACACACACATACATACATACATACATACATACATACACACACACACACACACATACATACATACATACATACACACACACACACACACACACACACACACATAGACACATACATAAATACATACATACACACATACATAAATTGCATACATACACACACACACACACACACACATACATACATACATACATACATATCATAAAACCCATACAATTAACTTAATGACACATATATCGTTAGACTCCTCATGGAAAAGTCATAAAATAATCATGCACAAGAGTCATTTTCACTGAATTATGATGCATGGGAAAACACATTAGGCATACTATAGAGTTTTATGCAACCATCAAACAAAATCCATTCAACTCAATGATA
Organism: Sequoiadendron giganteum; assembly: GCA_007115665.2. NCBI lineage: Eukaryota > Viridiplantae > Streptophyta > Pinopsida > Cupressales > Cupressaceae > Sequoiadendron > Sequoiadendron giganteum. The sequence goes on along the minus strand of CM021107.1, from coordinate 218,753,742 downwards.
GATGTGTCATTATAAAATTCAAATGAACCCATACAAATAAATGAAATATATGTCAATGAACCCTTCATATGAAATCTATACAATTGTCATGTAGAAGAGTAAATGTCACTCAACCATGATGAATAAACAAGTGCACTAAGAACACATGATAGGAGTTTGATACAAATTTAAGAAAAAATCAATACAAACTCAATGACATATATGCCATTATAAATTCAAATAAAACATATACAACTCATTGGCATATATACCATTAAAACATAAAATAAAACTCATACAACCAAAACACATAATCATAAATGTCACTAAGCATGGTGTGTGGTTACTTGCACACTAGACTATATATTATAGGAGTTTGATGCACGTAATTCATGATGGAAGCTTCACTCAAAAGACATGAAAATCAAGTGATACTATGTCATTCAACCCTAATACACAATATCACATATTCAATTAGATCCATCACACACTAGAGTTTTTCACTCAACCATGGTGAATGCATAAGAACAACAGGCATGATATAATAATTTCATATATATTAGCCATATAAATAACGACATTATTCCTAATGCACAAGTGTACTAGAATAAACCATAAGACTCAATAGCATGCATGGTATTGGATGTCTCACAAAAAATCCTTATAATCAATTACACATAGTTAATGTCATCAATCCTAATGCATAACAACACTAGACACTCAATAGTCATTAAATGCATACTAGACATGAAAAATTTACACAACGCAAGTATAACAATCGATTAGCATCATATTTCCATTAGGCCCTTCACACAAAATCCATATAAACAATTAATTGTGTGTAATTATATAGTTTCGTTATAGACATACACACACACATACACACACATTACACACACATGTACACACACACACACACATACATACATACATACATACATACATACACACATACACACACACACACACACAAACACACACACACACATACATACATACATACATACACACCTACACACACACATACATACACACACATTCATAGATACGCACACAAACACAATACATACATACATCCTCAACCCTTAAACCCTTAAATCCTCAATCCTCTACCCTATACAGTAAACCCTCAACCCTCAATTATCAACCCTCAACCCTTAAATTCTAAACCCTCAACCCCTATACCCTCAACACACATACATACATACATCCCCAACCCTTAAACCCTTAAACCCTCAACCCTCTACCCTATACACTAAACCCTCAATCCTCAATTATCAACCCTCAACCCTTAAACCCTAAACCCTCAACCCCTATACCCTCAACACACAAACATACATACATACATACATACACACCTACACACAGATACATACACACACACATACACACACATTCATACATACAGATACATATGCACACACACACATACATACATACATACATGCATACATACATACATACATACAAACATATAAACACACACACATACACACATACATACATACACGCATACACACATACACACATACACACAAATACATACACACACACATACACACACACACACACATACACACACATTCATACATACACATACACACACACACACACATACATACATACATCCTCAACCCTTAAACCCTTAAATCCTCAACCCTCTACCCTATAGAGTAAACCCTAAACCCTCAATTGCTATACCCTCTACCCTATACATTGGATCCTCAACCCTAATCCCTCAACCCTCTACCCTCAACCCTCAACCCTCAACCCTCAACCCTCAACCCTCAACCCTTAAACCCTAAACCCTTAAACCCTCAGCACTCTACCCTCAACCCAATATCCTAAGCCCTCAACCCTATAGGTCCTCAACCCTATACCCTCAATTCTTAACCCTCTACCCTATACATTGGATCCTCAAACCTCATCTCTCTCTATTCTTCCCTCCTCTTCTTTCCTCTCTATCTCACTTTTCCCTCCATCTCTCCATCCCTCCCTCTCTACCCTAATCCCTCAACCCTATATCGTCAACCCTTAAAGCCTCAACCCTAAACCCTCATCCCTCAACCCTTAAACCCTCTACCCTCAACCCTTAAAATTTCTACACTAAACCTCAAACCCTCAACCATAATCCCTCAACCCTTAAACACTAAACCCTTAATCCCCCAACCCTCAATCCCTAAACCCTCAAATGTCAACCCTTAATCCCTCAACCCTCAACCCTTAAACCCTAATCCCTCAACCTTTAATCCTTAAACCCTTAAACCCTCAACCCTTACCCTCTACATTCTACATTAAACCCTAAACCCTCAATTCTCAACCATCTTCCCCATACATTGTATCCTCAATCATAATCCCTCAACCATAAACCCTAAAACCTATATACTCAACCCTATACCCTCAACCCTAAACCCTTAAACCTCAAACCTCATCTCTCAACTCTTAAACCCTTAAACCCTCAACCCTTAACCTTGATGAGGTAAAAATAACCTCATCATAATAACATAATAAAGTCCTATTCCATATATACAAAATCCTTATCCTCTGCCGATTAATTAAACTTTAGGAGAAATAATTGCTTGTCTTTTAAGGAAAAATTGTACAAACTTTATTTCTTGTGATTTATTGAAGTATCTTGCCAATACAAATTTAATGGGTTGTTTTGAGTATTTTTTAGGATAATAATCAGTCATCAAGCAGCAGTTGGAAAGCATTCCACCAACACGTGCTCCAGAACATATTAAAGATGTGTGCTGGAAATATGCTCCAGAACTTTAGGTTGATGGACCGAAGTTATAATTGTTGTTAGTTTTAATTTATGTTATGTTTTTAAGTTCAAAGACTTTATCGCTCGACTCGAGCCTCTTTAATATCTATGTAATGGGTTTTAAAGACATAAAAGTTCATTTGTAATCAGTTATAGACTTTTCCAATGGTCATCTACGCCATCTGAAATATAGGACTTAGTTAGAAAGTTTTCTATAAAGATGTAATGTCCAAAAAAAAAAAGATAACACAAAATATAGTAATGTTATGCTGTCAACATGTTTCTTGAATACATATGAATAAAGAGATTATTACCTATCAATTTCTGAGTTGTTGAGTATGGATGGAAATTGTTTTTAATGGAGGAACTTTTGAATCAGTTGTGTATGTGACTTGAGGATGAACATAGTAACCCACGAGCTGACCACTGGAGGGAGAGTAGATTAAATAGATGTGTATTTCCTTTGTGTTGTTTTTATTGCATGCATGATAATTACGAGTATAGTCACTTGCATATGTTAAATCCTGTAGGAGTCATTAAGACTGTTGTTATAGAGTCTGAAGTTCTGGAGCACTCACTGTCGGTTATTTCTATAGTAAGCTAATTGTTGTGAACCATTTATTTGTTGTATTCAATTAGACGTTTCCTAGTTTGTTTACAAGTTTTGCTACTTCTATAGTTCATACACTTTTTAGTTTAATTGGTTCTATACTTTCTTATTTAGTTATCATGTTTTCTAGGTTAGTCATTTTATGCTTTCTAGTTTAATGAACTCTCAGCTTTATTTAGCATAAATTGTTTTCCAGTTAGATAATTAGGTGGCCTTAGGTTAAAAATTAACATTAGCTGCCCTAAAAAGATAGAAAATCTAAGGGAGATAGTCGATTCTTCTTCTATTGCAAACTGCCTTGGACACTGCCCGGTCGACATATTGAAATTTTATCTTCTAATTAATGGGACCTAATGATGCCTATCACTTTTTGGCATCGTTTCTGGGGACTAGCTTTCATGCTTGAGTGTTAATAGGAGACACCTCGAATACCTCTTTTTAGGACAAAATACCTCCCCTTCCGGCTTCCATTTTTGCATGGTCAGGAAAAGAGGCCCTCATGGAAGATTTATACCAAATACCCCTCCAAAATACATTCCAATCATACAAAGGGAGGCCCAAATCTCATAGGACCACTCCGTTGATGAAATACTTGAGCCTAGCCCACTTGAGGCTTCCCATTATCTTCCCAAAGATCATCCAGTAGAACAACCCATCATCGGAGAAATTATCTTAGAGGAACGTATTCCTCTGAACATCATGGGTGATCATAGGGTTGAGCCTAACTAAAATAATGCAAACCATCATAACAATGATCCTTAGACACATTGAACATTCATGTATCCTATTACTCTAGATGTAGATGATGATACCACAATGAAAAATATTTCTCCAGCTTTCCTGCCAATTTTTCGTGGTGTGTCCTTGAAAGACCCGGACTAGTTTATTTTCAAATTCAAGGTCCTTTGTCAAACCTACGACTATAAAAATGATAACCAGAAACTGAAGTTTTTTCCTTCTACCTTGAAGGATACGACCATGCATTGGTTTATGGGGTTATTTTTAGGATCTATTACATCTTGGGAGGACATGGAGAATGCTTTCCTACATAAATACCAAAATTATTGTAGGGTGAGTGTTTGAAAAGAGGAGTTGTTTAAACTTAGACAAAATGAGGATGAGAGTCTGGAGGACTACCTAAACATGTTTCTTTTCTTGACTAAACAGTGTGGAGAAGAGGCCATTAGTGATGACATTTTCAAAACCATATTTCTTAAAGGACTCGATGAGGATGCAAGGCAAAGCCTTGATTTAATGGGAAAAGGAGACGTGTCTCAAATGGCCCTTCAAGAAATATGTAAGTTGTGTCAGAATTTCTCATGTACCCATGGAGGAATTCACAAAACTACTCTTTTTAAAGGGTCCAACGACATAGGTACGCTCTGGGAGGAAATAGAAAACCTTAAAATTGACATACTCGTTCAATTGAACACTACTTTGTATGGCATACAAGCTAAGACATGTAATCCTGAGACTTTATCCACTTACTATCCTAGATGCTGAAATAAACACCTGTTATACAAATGTCCCTTAGACAAGGTTAATGTCTGTCAACTTTGAGAACAAAATCATCCTACAAACTAGTGTGAGCTCCTTACTGATCTCAAGAATTCCAAGAAAATGATTGCACATGTTGAGGAATAAATTAATGTGGTAAATCAATGCCAAGGAGGGAACTTTCCTTATGGATAGAATTCCAATCCCGCTTGGAAACCTAAAAAAAAATTGGTTGGTAATCAATGGATTCCATCATGGCCTCAACCACCACCTCAAACAATTGCAAATAGAGGTTCTTTTGCTGTAAGCCATAAAGGAAATTCCCGAGTTGAATCAACTGATCAAGCAACTGTGTATCAAACCTCGAGAAGGAAACCAAAGAAAATAAATATTGTGCACATTGATAGCTATTTAGATGCTTTTTTGTCTGAAAAGACTGTCGCTCCAAAATATGATGATCCTGGTAGTCCACTCATAACTATCACAATTAATCAGTTAGCAATACCGAATGCATTAGTGGATTTAGGATCAGCCATTAACGTAATGAGTGTGGATGTGATGGAAAAATTAGGTCTTACTTATTTATGTCCCACAACTATAGTCTTACAGATGGAAAATCAGTCCATAGCCATTCCAAAGGGTCTTATTGAAAACATCCTTGTCAAAGTTGATGGATGGGAATACCCAGTTCACTTTCAGGTCATCCAGTCGCTTACACCCAAAGATAGCTATCTTATAATTCTTGGAAGACCATGGTTGGCCACTATCACAGATAAAATTGATTGCAGAGAAGGAGGAATGACAATTTCTCATAGTCCAGATAGTAAACGTTTATTCTTGTACCCTCCTACTAAGCCCACCGAATATAACAAAGTCTAGGTTGATGACCCAAAATATGTTGATAGTCTAGAAAGTTTGGCCTCGTTAGCCATGGTAGTCATTAAACAACGTGGAGAAGAATTAGAGGATGAGTTAGTAAGTAATGTAGAGCATCTTTCCATAGGTTCAAGTGATGAGGAAATGGTTGATGCTCCATAAATTTTGGGGCAACCGATCGTTGATGTACATGGGATGGAACAAAATTATACTACTATGGGAATTCCATGTCCTTTGGCTAATATGATTCCTAGAACTAGATATTTTTTTGAGGATATTACTAGATTTCATTGACTAATTCCTCATAGCTGTCCTCTCAATACCTTGTTGCGTCCAATTCATATGGTCACTTCGGCCCATCCAGGAACAAAATCAATCATGTTGCTACCAGGAAAAACCTTGAACATCAATAGTTGGCTAACAGAAGCAGAAGAGGATAGATTATTTAATGTGTTGGTAAAGCAGTCTAAAGCTTTTTCTTGGGACTACATAGACATGGGGAGAATCCATCCAAGTGTTTGTATGCATCACATTTATACTGATCCTAACATAAGACCTATACGTCATCCACAAAGAAGACTCAATCCTGCACTAAAGGATCTTGTTAAAGTTGAAATTGAGAAACTTCTCCTAGCATGGTTTATTTATCCCATCTCTAATAGTAAGTGGGTGTCACCTATGGTTGTAGTGCCAAATAAAAATGAGAAGTGGAGAATCTGTGTAGATTATACATAACTCAATAAAGCCACTCATCGAGATTATTTTCACTTACCATTTATGGACCAAGTTCTTGATAATTTGGTTGGGAGGAAATATTTCTCCTTTTTGGACGGATTTAGTGGTTACAACCAAATTCAGGTAGCACCAGAAGACCAAGATAAGACAACGTTTACTTGTCCATGGGGCACATTTGCATATCATTTTCTTCCCTTTGGACTCTATAATGCTCCTGCAACTTTTTAGACAGCCATTCTGGCTATATTCGTTGAGCTTGTCAATGACTGTGTAGAAGTTTATATGGAAAAATTCACTACATCTATGGTTCAACCTATGATGAAGCCCTTCAGAACTTGGATAAAGTTTTAAAGCTTTGTGAGGATCACCGACTATCCCTTAGTCATGAAAAGTGTTTAATAATGGTGGAACAAGGAATAGTCTTAGGTCATCATATATCCTCGGAGGGAATAAAGGTTGATCCCAATAAAATTGAGGTCATTCAACAACTGAATACTCCTCAGACACAAACGAATCTTAGAAGTTTCCTCGGGCATGCTAGTTATTATTGGAGGTTTATAGAAGCCTTCAGTAAGATAGTTTCCCCTATGTTTTCCCTTATCTAGAAAGATACAGAGTTTAACTAGACACCTGAGTGTCAACTATCATTTGAAACCATAAAGGAGAAGTTTGTCTCTGCTCCCATCCTGCGTGGGCCAAATTGGAATCTTCCATTCCATATCTATGTCGATGCATTGGATGATGCAATTGGTGCAATATTGGGGTAGGAAGATGAGAATGGGGGTAAATATGCCATATACTTTATTATTAAGAACCTAACATCCGTCAAGAAAAACTACACTAATACGGAAAAGCAATTCTTGGTTGTGGTTCATGCCATGAAAAAATTTTGCCATTACATTATAGGATATAAAGTTACAATTTATATAGATCACTCATCTGTAAAATATCTAATAAATAAACCTGTAGTTAATGGTCGAATAATGAGGTGGTTACTGCTCCTTCAAGAGTTCAATGTAACAATACTTGTCAAGCCAGGGAAATTTAATGTCGTGGTAGACTTTTTGTCTCGAATTAAACAGGAAGATGGTGATTGTGCACCAGTGCACGATGAATTTCCAAATGAAAATATTTTTTCTATTTCTATAAAGACACCATGGTTCATTGATATTGCCAACTATTTATTTTCTTCTGAAATACCACCTAGTTTTTCATCAAAATAAAGAAAGCAACTTATTAGAGAGAGTGCACCATTTAAATGGATTAATGAGATTTAATTCTGTTGTGGACCTAATATGGTTTTGAGAAGATGTGTCAAGGCTTATGAAACTTATAGTATTCTAAGAGCATGTCATGATGATCCTTCTGGAGGTCATTTCTCTGCAAAAAGAACTTCTCATAAAATTTTGGGTGTTGGCTATTATTGGCCTTCAATGCATAAAGATGTTAAAAAGTATATTCATCGTTGTGATGAATGTCAAAGAGTAGGAAGACCAATTGCTTCTGCAGAAATGCCTTTGCAGCCCTAGGTGGTCCTTGAACCATTCGAAAAATGGGGATTGGATTTCATTGGTCCCATAGACCCTTCCTCCCAAGGGAAAGAATATATCCTTGTCTGCACTGACTACCTGACTAAATGGGAAGAAGTTCAAGCCTTACATGTTTCTAGAGAGGAACAAGTTGCTGAATTCCTCTATAGTAAGATTTTTCTTAGATTTGGAGCCCCCTAAACCATCATTATAGATCAGGGACCCCAATTCATGTCCAAAGTTCTTTTGGCATTTACGATCCATTTTCAAGTAAGTCACAAGAAGTCCTCTCCCTATCACCCTCAAGCAAATGGCCAAGTAGAAGTGACTAATAGGGAGTTAGAAAACATATTGACAAAAATGGTTTCTTCAGGAAGAAGAGATTGGGCTAGAAAATTACCTGAAGCCGTTTGGGCATACAACACATGGAAATCCACAATTGGATTCAGCCCCTATGAGATTGTTTTTGGGAAAAAACCTCTTTTTCCCATTGAGTTTGAACTCCAAACTCTACGAACAGCTATGGAGTTGGGTCTAGATATGAAATGAGCCCAAGTAGAATGAGTTTTATAGCTAAGTGAATTGGATGAGCTTCGTTTAGATGTTATCCATCAAACTAATTTGGTTCAACACCAGCGAAAAGTTTGGCACGACAAACATATTAAAGAGAGAAAGTTCCATAACAGTGACTGGGCCTTGCTATTTGATTCCAAATATAAAGATCACAAAGGAAAACTCAGGACTCATTGGCTGGGACCATATGAAATTTTTGAAGTCTTCTCGAATGGCACAGTTTAGCTAAAACCCATTGATGGTGATACACAAACTCTTTAAGTCAATGGTCATCACATACATATCTACCATAAGCCCGTCAAAAAAGAAGAATTTAAAAATTGGTAGAAATGCAAGGATAAATCCAATGCATTGACTCAGCCAAGGCAGAGTCCACCTAATATTACCTATCAAAAAAAAAAAACATGAAAATTTGTAATAAAAAGACATGTGTACCAGTTTTTTTTGTTTTAAAGCATTTTTTTCATTAGTTCTTATTTTTGGACTTAACTACATGTTGTCCCCATTTTGTAGGACTTCCCATGAAGATAGAAACAAATTCTGGAGCACCTTTCCAAGATGCTCCAAAACTTGATGGTCTAGATGCCTAGTGCTCCAGAACTTACATTTTGTCATGACGGAGCTCCGAAATGCATGAACTTTGTTGTGAAGGTGCTCTGGAACTCGTGGACTTTGATGCCTAGATGCTCCAGAATTTGCATCTCAACTCATCGCATCAAACAGTTGTTCCTATAGAATGGTGATTGGTGGAGAAAAAGCTCTTGAAGTTCAAGTTCATTCATACATAAGCATTTTTCTTCTTTTTGGTTGCATCTTTCGATGATGCTCCAGAATCTTCCTTCGGTTGCTACTTCGACTGCATCTTTCGATGATGCTCCAAAATCTTCCTTCGGTTGTTGCTCCGGTTGCATCTTTCGATGATGCTCTGGAATCTTCCTTTGGTTTCTACTTTGATTGCATCATTTGACAATGCTTTGGAATCTTCCTTCGGTCGTTGCTCTGATTGCATCTTTCAGCGATGCTCCGAAACTTTATCATCTTCTATGTTTCAAATGCATGCCATCAAGCGTGCTCTGGAACTTAGTCATGGGTTTCGAGCACATGTTCAAAAGAGTACTTAGGAACTTATCCATCTTCATTCCACTACCTTTTTCCATAAAATTTGAATTTCCACAATGCTTTAATTGTCACAACTCAGTACACACGCCTTCCTTTCCTTTTAAAAGTTTTTCTTGTCATAAATAAAAGCCGCCATCTTTTCATCATAAATCGAAGCTGCCATGACAACTTGTCTTCATTGATGACTCCATCATTCACCAACTTCCTCACCCATGTCATAATAACTATGTCTTCACCTCAACCAATACCATTTCATCATCCTGTCAAATCAGTAAAGGTATGAGATTTTCAAGTGATCATAAACTATAAGTACAATTTTTTGCTTTAAGCAAGTAGTTATTTTTGAATATGGTGTAATTAATTGGCATGAGTTCTCCCTTCCTAATTTATTAACTTGATCCACTCGGTGATTCACTGCTAGTATGACATCTTTTTGCACCCTCCCATGAAAATTAGCATCATTACATAGTAAGCTCTGAGCAAAAACAAAATAAATAGTCACTTTTTTATTATATTTTCAAAAACAACTATGCACAAGCTTCTCGCACTGTTGAATTTTTTAGCAGGGTGATAGATAAGAGACATAAAATGGGGGGTGCAAAGAATAAATTAGAGTCGACTTCAGCGGAAAAATTATTGGGATTAAGCAATATTTCCAGTTTGTTTGAGGAAGTGGGTTGGTTAGATTTCATCAGAAAAGTTTGAAGGATACAATGAAAAGCTGGTGAATTCATTTGCAGAGAATTACTCCAGTGGTCAAGTGACACTTCATGGGAAGCGCTTTAAGGTGAGTCCAAAAATCATTTCTTGTCTCTCAGGGTTAGATAATTATGGCATTAAATTATCAAAAACATCTCAAATTACATATCAAAAATTATCAGAATTATTCCTTAGAGAGGGAGACCCTCAGCCTATGATAGTTATCAGTACTAGGGGACAAAATAAAGGGTTTCAACGAACCTCTATCTTAGAACCCTGGGGAACAACGGTTGCATGGATTATAAAATATTTCACCTGTTAAGGACAACTTACTATTGTGGTAGGACTTGCATTTTGTATGTTAATACATTTGCATCATGGGAAAGAAAACCCTGCCCTTAGGCTTAATTTGCTTCACTTTTTGAGTGATTCTATCAATTCCTCCATAGAAAGATACAAGACTGGTTCAGGGCCATTAAAACACCATGGGTTAATTTAGCTAATTTGTAAATATCATTTCCAAAGAAGCTTGAGAGAAAATGGGAAATTTTTTTGTGGAAATTAGAAAAATCATTGCCTAAAAGAAAATTAGAACCAAGGGAATCCTCTAGACAAGTTGTTTCACCTTCCGGAGCATTTTCCGTAGAGGACTCTAAAGCTCCTGAAGCCCAAAATTCCCACAACCCCTACTGAGGAAGTGCCAGAATCTATAAGCGAGGAATTTAAAACCTTGGATCAACTAGAGGATGTTGAAATTATTCACCCGAGTATAGACAACATTCCCCTTAGGAAGAGGAAAAGAAGAATAATTATCACTTACTAGAATGCTCCTCCCTTGAGAAGAAGCAATATATTATCCTTTGAATCTACAAAAACCCAAGTACAAAGTATAGGAAGTAGTTCAAAGAAAAAGAAGTCCAAGAAGCAAGAAAAGCCCATAGAAACTGTCGATCCTATTGGTGATGAAGAAATGAGAGAAACAAGGGAACAAATTCATCAGTCTCTGGAAAATGAAACTTCTATTGAAGAAAGGCCTTCCCATATTGAATGTGAAAAAGAAACCCCCATTAAAGAAATGCCTCCCCCCATAGAGTATGAAAAAGAATCCCTTGCTGAGGGAATTCAGGAAATAGAAAAGGAGAAATCTCCACTTTCCATGGAGATTGAGGACTGTATTTTAGGTAACTTGTCCCCTATTGTAAATAGAGTTGTTGAGACAATTGAAAATGAAAATGCTAATGCAGAGTTGGAAAAACTAAGATTAGAAATTGATGAGCTAAGAAGTCAATTACACAAAAATAAGGAGCATATTGAAATGCAACAAGAAGAAATAATAGTACATATTACTATGATAGAGAAAAGAGATCAAGAAATTCAGAGTTTGAAACTGTAGATACAAGAAAAGGATACATTCATCAATAAATTGCAAACACAAATTCAAAATTGGGATCAAGAAAATAGGACACATAGTGTTGATATGTCTGATAAAGAAAAAGAAATTGAAAGTTTGAAAAAGAATTTTATGCCTATGTTTTCAACTTTTGAAGAAGAAAAGAAGAGGAAAAAAGAAGAACTAAATGCTTCCCTTAGTAGGATTGTGGAATTAGAACAAGATTTACAAGAAAACACCAATAAGCCAATGGTGGAATCAAAAGGAGTAAAACCGAACCAACTGTAACTGATTGGTTCCAAGTTCAAATTCCTCCGTTATTAATGAAATGGATGGAACGGTGCTATTTCCTAAGAAATACCAAGATTAAAAATTACAAGTTGAAAATGGAGATGGTACTGTTAAAACAATCATTTCATAAAGCCTATAGGGGAAAGCAAGATGCATGCCAGATAGCAAAATTTAATTTATCTTGTAGAAGGCCATCAAGGCTATATTCCATGTTTTTAAATGAACATTGGTTAAGATGGAAACTGCTTAGAATTTATAATGATCAATCATATGAACCCGATGATAAAGAATTTGTTAAAATGTTTGTAGAATCAACTCTTGAAGATCAAGATATATAATTTGAATTCTTTGTTCATGATCCTCTATTAGAAAACCATACTAATTTCTTCATTAACCTTTTTGTTGGAGAAGTGCAATTGAGATCTTTACTATCTACCATGAGAAATCAGATTCATTGGCAAGAGCGTGACAGGGAATATGCTCAAGCAGAGAAAAATGTGGGTCTTCAAATAAGATCCCCTAATAGTAGACCTGCAGATTTTAAAGCTACCTTTTTAGCTCTTGCATTGGATGAGAAAATGAAAGAAAGATATGATGGATGCCTCCAACTCTGTTACAACCATTTCATGGAACATGGGTAGAAATTGATTGGTCCAGCTTGGCATGCTTGTGAAGAAAGATACACTCCATTACCAGCATATCTACAGAAAAGAGAGGTGATTTCCCCTCTTAACATCAAATGGTCCTTCAAAAGAGCAGATGCCTTGGCTAAAATACTGAAAAACCTCAAAACAAATTGGATAGGGATGAGGTATAGACCTCCCTTGTTACTTTTCCCACCTCCTTCTTTTCATATTAATATAGATCAAAATGATAAAATCTTCAATGAATGGCAAGAGGGGGTTGATTTTCATAGAGGCTTCCTCCATGCACCTATAGAGTTTGATAAAACAACAAAGGATTTGTATGATCTTAGTGCTAAGTATGAAGAATGGAACAGAGGATAGGACTACAACCAAGGGGCAGGAGGATCTTCCAGGAATTAGGAAGGGGAGAAAATGATGAGGTAAAAATAACCTCATCATAATAACATAATAAAGTCATATTTCGTATATACAAAATCATTATCCTTTGCCAATTAATTAAACTTTAGGAGAAATAATTGCTTGTCTTTTAAGGAAAAATTGTACAAACTTTATTTCTTGTGATTTATTGAAGTATCTTGCCAATACAAATTTAATGGGTTGTTTTGAGTATTTTGTAGGATAATAATTATTCATCAAGCAGCAGTTGGAAAGCATTCCACCAGCACGTGCTCCAAAAAAGATTAAAGATGTGCATTGAAATATGCTCCAGAACTTTAGGTTGATGGACCGAAGTTATAATTGTTAGTTTTAATTTATGTTATATTTTTAAG